>JAEQML010050840.1:0-46794 GCA_016904865.1 Pissodes strobi
CAATTTTTTTTATTTTCCTGAGGTTATATTTGTAAAATGTTTTTTTTCTTGATTTTGGATATTCCTTGGGTTAGTTTTGGTTAGTTTTTGTGCAATCATTATTTTTAATTTAAACAATTTTGTGTACCCTACATTTTTTTATTATTAACCCGGTATAATGTGGAAATTTCAATGCTGGAACCATAGAAAATCTACTTGAAATAAGGATTCCATATTTGCAAAAATTATCAAGATCCGTCAATCCAAAGTCAAGTTGTAGGATTTTAAAAATCTTATTAACCGATATTTGCTAACAGATTTTCAAAGTCAGTTGGAGTCATTCTTGTAAAATTTTTGTAATGGCCACTAATGTGCTGGAAGCTTAAATCATTAATTAATTCCGGACCGGCTCTTCCTTTGTACAATTCACTACGCCACCATCTACGTCTTTTGTTTTTTTTTAACATTAAATGAGATGCAATGAGCATCGCATAACAAAAAACATGCTGCAGCTTTCTCTTCGTTCGACATGTTTTCCACACAAAAACAATGATCCAACTCAACGACCTCTACGAATTCGTTGATATAACTTGCAAGTCACGTGGCGAGCGCGTCTCTCTACATGGCTCGCAGTAGGCGCGCTTGACAACCGCGCTCGTCGCGTACGCGTAGCAGGCGCGCGGGCGGCGCGTCGCGTGCGTGTCGCGCGCGCGTCCCGTCAGGTCTGTACGCACCTTAATAAGTCCGCTGCTGCGGAAAATTTCCCTCCTGCCTGCGCAAATCCCTCGCCTATCGGCTACCCGTCAATGTCACGGCTTAGCCGTGACCCAGTTTTCGCAAGTACTTTCGCGATCGGACGGTGTGAATTTATTTTTACGGAATAGTTTTCGCACGCTTTACGCTTAACGCTATTTAAAACATATATATGGTTAAGATGGCTAAGCGTTGTTTTTCTTATTATACGGTTGATGACTGTTGTATAACTACACGTGATCTGTCCCTTTTTCTCTTATGGAATTGGTAAAGAATTATTCAATTTTTATGAGACAAAGTGAAACTAACCGAAAGTTGATTGGACGACTAACCCAAACTAACCAAATGTATTAAAATGGATTATAACGTATCGGAACCGATTCAAATGTCTAAAATAAGTTGAGATTGAGTTAAACTAACTGAAAGTTGATACGGCGACTAACCCAAACTAACCAAATCTATTAAAATTGATTATAACGTATCGGAACCGGTTCAAATGTCTAAAATAAGTTGAGACTAAAGGTGCGCGTCCACTTGTTCGTACCGGACGAATCGGCCGCATGAATCGAATCGGATTTTTGTAATGAATTCGTCCATTTATCCGCATCGGATCGCATTGGCTCGACTGACTGGGTGACTGTCTAGATTAGAAATTTTGATTTGTTGGTAGAACAATGAGTTCTTCTGAAGAAGAAATAGTGTTGATCCCTACTTTATTAGCAGATGAAGAAGAAAAAGCACGAACTAAATGCAAACGACGGATGGCGTCATAGATTCTGGGTGCATAATATATGTAGAAAACGAAAACAATATGGTGAATTTCATACATTGTTCCCTGACTTAGTAGAAGCAAAAAGTGTTTTGCCTATTTTAAAATCGGCTACACCAAATTTATGTCGCTTCTACATATAATCCGACCAATGTTGCAGATGAAATATACAAAATTTAGACAACCAATAGGACCCATAGAGAGACTAGCAATTACAATAAGGTATGAGGCGCTTTCTAAAGCTGCAAATAATAAAAACTTTAGTAGCAATTTTTATCTTTATTTTCTGCCTCGTGTTGCAATGTCATATTAATAGGAAAAACAAATTTTTTATATAGGCCTGTAAGACTCTGCGTCCGTTTCGATGCTCGAATTATCATCGAAATTGTATCCAACTAATTGCTGATTTGCTGGTATACTTTGCAAAGGTTGCAATGTAACGAAACTTTGCGGTTGTTCTGAAAATATTCGGTTTGAAGGTTGTAGAGTGCTGCTATATACATTTGATCGGGGGATCTGTTGCGATGTCACGTGAGTGGATTGAGAAGATTGTCTATTTGGCAATGGCGAAGGGCTTTGTGAAGACATGGACATGCAATACGAGATTCCACATCATTAACCAACTGGAAATATATTTTTTTTAATTTCAACCTGTTCCATTATAGGGAACTGTAGTTGCCATTGATAAAAAAAACGTGTAATAATATCTTCTTCTGGTGCCAAACGTCTTTTTTAGAATCCAAATAGTATTGTAGCACATATGCGGCACTAGGGTTTTCCACTGAATAGTTGCCACTGCTAGAACCACGTGTTCCTTCAACGTGTCTTTTATTATTTGTGGATGATGGTGTGACCTTGTTGTTATCAAGGGAACTGGAATTCAATAATTGTTCATGATTTTCTGAATCCTCACTTCTGAGTCTTCGTTACTCTCTATAACACTCTGTGGGGAAGAACTATTTGAAGATCTGTCTTCTTCATAATTTATATACGGCTGTAGAAATTTTAGTTCCTCATCAAATTTCGGTTTATTTAAATTTGAAACTTCTTGCCCACTTTTCGTGACATGTAGTCGCAATGCATTTTGTAGCTGTCGCGAATTCTAGACCATCTTTCTCGGCAAGCCACACCTACAATACAAAACCCGTCTAAGATACCTACATACATATTTATCATGATAATAAAAATATGAACATTCTTAGTGTATTAATTAGGTTATTAGCAATCACAAAAATTATATAATTATTTAGGTTTCTAGCAACTGGAAATCCATATCAATCGCTGGCGTTCAGTTATCGCATAGGCGAGAAAACCATCCGTCAAATTGTATATTCTCCTTGCAATGCAAATTTGGAAATTATTGCAACCAATTGTAATGCCGTAACCTACTAAATAAATCTGGACTGATATAGAAAAAAACTTTTTTTGAAAAGTGGAACTTTCCAAATTTAATTGGAGTTATCGATGGAAAACATATCCATATTCGTACACCGCCAAAAAGTGGATTAAATTTTTTTGTTACAAAAATATGTTCACTGTTGTACTTTTAGCACTAGTTAACGCTAACCGCAAATTTATTGCAGTTGATGTGGGCGCTTTTCGAAAAAATTCCGATGGTGGTATTTTTGCAAATTCCAACTCAAAGCAATCTCTTAAATGTGCCATCCAGTAAACAACTCCCAGATAGTGATATAATTTTACCATACGTGATCATTGGGGATGAAGTTTTTCCCCTTACAACGTATTTGATGAGACCTTACTCTGGTACTCAGACCGAAGAAAAGCGTATATACAACTACCATTTAAGCCGAGCAAGAAATATGTCTGAAAACAGCTTTGACCTCTTAGCACAACGATTTAGAATATTTGAAAGAAAATTAAACATGTTACCGGAACATGTAAATACCTACTATTGTTGTAGCAAGTTGTTGCATGTAGAAACAGAGACGACATATGTCACTGGACTAGTAATGATATAAGCCGCATGCCCCAAGAGGTATTACCATAACCTACAAGGAATTGGTGGAAATGTTGCATCTAAATCACATGAGATCGGGGACCAATTTAAAATATATTTCAATTCAGAAGTTGGCTCTATTCCTTGACAACTGAAAAAAGTACGCCAAGGGCGTATATTCACGTAAAAAAACTGTCTACTGCAATTTAAAATTAAATCAAACATAACTGCTATATTTATACTATAATATAAACAGTTACTTACTATTTTGTTTCATTAATTTATTTTCCTATTTCATGCCAAATATTCCTTCGCCTCTGTTGGTTACTATAGTTGCTATTTTGCAAGTCATATAAGTCCTCATATTGCTGTACTAAAACAATTAGTTTTACATCGTCCATTTTTGGTGTTTATAAATTACACAACGTACATATGACACGTATGTATATAATTCTGCAAACCTCTAAAAGAACTAGTCACTAGTCTAAGTTAATAACCACAACAATTGAGCTGTATAATCGAAGCAAACCGAACGCCACACGATATTAAGCGATTCCTCAAAATCCGCCCATAAAATGCGTCCATTTGTACGTATTTACTGACTACGTCAGCCGCACGCACCGACCGACCCGGCTTTGAATTCTTTCTCGAAAATACGTAGCCGCATTCCGGCAGTTCGACGCGGCTGTTGTGGGTTAGTGGACGCATTTACATTTAAACCATGGAAAAGAATTAAATAATAGGATGCGTAAGGTGCGGCCGATTCGTCCGATACGAACAAGTGGACGCGCACCTTGCGTGAAACTAACCGAAAGTTGATTCGACGACTAACCCAATCTAACCAATTCTATTAAAATTGATTAGAACCTATCGGAACCGGTTGAAATGGCTAAAATAAGTTGAGACAAAGTGAAACTAACACAAACTGATTCGGCGACTAACCCAAACTAACCAAATCTTTTAAAATTGGTTATAGCATATCGGAACTGATCAAATGACTAAAATAAGTTGAGATTAAAAGTGAAACTAACCGAAAGTTGATTCGACAACTAACCCAAACTAACCATATCTATTAAAATTCATTATAACCAAGCAGAACCGGTTGAAAACACTAAAATAAGTCGACACAAACTGAAACTAATCGAAAGTTGATTCGACGACTAACCCAATCTAACCAAATCTATTAAAATTGGTTATAGCATATCGGGATCCGATCCAATGAGTAAAATAAGTTGAGACTAAGTGAAACTAACCGAAAGTTGATTAGACAAGTAACCAAATGTATTAAAATTGATTATAACGTATTGGAACCAATTCAAATGTCTAAAATAAGTTGTGATTAAGTGAAACTAACTGAAAGTTGATTCGGCGACTAACCCAAACTAACCAAATCTATTAAAATTGGTGATACCAAATCGAAACCGGATCAAATGACTAAAATAAGTTGTGAATAACTGAAACTAACCGAAAATTGATTAGACAACTAACCAAATGTATTAAAATTGCTTATAACGTATCGGAACCGGCTCAATTAAGTAAAACAAGTTGAAACTTCTATCACGTGCACTGTGCTACTCGCTACGCGCGCTTGTCGTCAGTATCCCGGATTGAGCCAAAATAATCGAAACTAACTTTAATTAACCAAACAAGCGCATTGAGACGAGCGCGCTACACGCTTGACCAACCCCTCTGAACAAAACTAAAATTAACCCCAACTAATAAACCTAACCAAAAGAAAGTAAATAAAACAAGTCTTGTCACCGACGGAAATCGAACCCGGGCCGTAGTATCACAAGCACAAAAGCTAATCCTGAACCGCAACTCGCATGATTGCAAATCAATGAATCTCAATTTTTATCTTATATCACTATCGCTTTGCCTCGCTTTAATACGTTATATAAAATAATAATTTCGGGAAGAATAGATATTGGTTTAAAATCAGCACAACACAACTATTGACTAATATAAAATTGTCAAACAGAGAAATGTACCGTTTTAATTTAAAATCATATGAAATTAAAAAATAAATCTGGCAACACAGCCTTTCTACAAACCTGCCCTGCGCCGTCTGCCAGATTTCAATAAATACAAAACAATACATTGAAAGTCGGCAGACAAAAGTAGTAGTAATTACAGCAGATTCGTACAAGTTTTTAATGATTTTTTATAAAAAAAAATTAGCGAGTTGCACAGTATACGTGATAGAAGTAAATACTTGTTACCGAGTCTCAATTTATTTTAGTCATTTGAGTCGGTTCCGATACGTTATAATCAATTTTAATAGATTTGGTTAGTTTTGGTTAGTCGTCTAATCAACTTTCGGTTATTTTTACTTAGTCTCAACTTGTTTTAGTCATTTGAAGCGGTTCCGATGCGGGTTAGTTGGTGTTTTCCATTTTTTTGTTAAATACGACATCCACTGTGACTACGCATTTGTCACATTAATAATAAAATGTAGTAAGATATCAATAACTATCGACAGCCGAAAATATCAGGTTAAAATTGTTCCATTGTCGCTGTTTTCTTGTTATATTTTGTAATTTGTGTTCCTAGTTAAACAATACCAGTTGTTTTTGGGTTTCGTATTAATTGTAGATACCTACTCGTATTTTTATCCATATCGTAGGTAATGTTTCGCTTATTATTTACTTATTTATTAAAATACTAAATAACTATTATAAAGTAGTATCACTAATGAGCTATAAATGAGACAGCGAATGTCAATAACTGTTCGTAAAAAATTAATAATACAAACATTAATAATCATATTTATATCATAATATTCCTAATAGAACGATCCCCGTATAAAAGTATTGTAGTATATTGATCATACACGGTAGCTGCACGCATACCGTGGTCGAGTGTGTTCAAGGCCAACGGCGGGATTTTCCACGGCACGCTGGAGTGAGCGGACTTATTAGAATATCTATAGGGTGCCTGTACCATACCCTTGAAAAATATTCGAACTCTTCACTGATTTCATTTTCAAATTTACTCATGAAAAGATTAGCTAAGAACGGCTGTAAACAGTTTCCCATTGTGGTGCCTTCAAGTTGTTGGTAATAGTAATTTTTATATTGAAAATAATTTTGATCCATGCAAAGTTGGGTAAAAGTTAAATATTTTTGTTTGATTTCGTTATCAAAACTATTCATCTCAAGTAATTCACAAAGGTATTGAGGGAAACCGCTTATTTGAAATATTATTTCCTTAGGACTTTATACATTCAGTTTTGGGGCACCCTATATATATGTAAAGAAAAAGAAAAGAAAATCAAATCATAAATTGAAGTCGGGTATTGCAAGGTTTTTTCTATGGATCCTCAACCGTATCGTTCGAGAGCGGAGACAGAAAATCTGAAACCGGCGCAGTGAACACTTTATTTTGTGAATGGTTTTTCTTTCATGATGTAAGGTGCTGTTACAGGTCAGTAAAGTGAAATTTATAATATTGTTATTAGCATAAAGTATACAAGTATTGCTTTTATTTGTATGGATAGTCATATTGGATGGTAAAACATGTATGAATTTATTGAAATCGTTTTATGCTGTGTACAACGCTGCTTTAAATGAAAACAAAAACAAATTATTTTCTGTCTTTTCGTACTGGGATTTTAGTTTTAAAATGACTGAGATTGTCAGTAAGAGCCTTGGTGAATCTACTAACATTTTTCTCCCCTGACTGAGCGAATATCCTAGCTATAAATGATAAAGGATCATTCTAGAGATATTAGCTCAAATTTCAACGATTAGCTGAGCAGCCTCCCGCACTAAGGGACCTCAGTACCTGCTGGCGATGCCTGGCTAACTAACACCAAACTCATCAGTTTTAGATGCATTGTCACAAGTGTGGAACGACAAATTTTAGCACGGGGACAGTAATTTAATTTTTATAATATCAATAAATATTGCGCAGCGTGGTTCGTTTTGGAATTGTGATCGGAGGTTTCTCTGTCATGCTCTTTTCCCTCGTGAATTCCAGGCTGAGTATGGCACGTTTTCTCTCTAATTAATAAAGTAGGTGTATTACAAATTTGTGGTTTGTTTTACATACCACATCTTATTCCTCAAATTTCCCTAATTTTGTTTCAGGCGCATTATGGATAAGTAAAATGGTGCAAGGTACAGTTATAACACAACGTAGGTATTTATTATTTTTTTTTGTTAATCTGTTTTGACGTTCATTGGTCAAATAAAGGCAAAGCACAACTTATCTCATTCAACCTTGTTGAACGAACCCGGGTACGTTATACTACAGTATTGCAAGGTCTGTGGGATTGGTATACTAGGGCAGGGGCGTAGTCACCGGTATTCCGCGGAACACGGCCCGGTCGCTCAAGTGGCACTTTTAAATAAATGTTTTGATAACTCCGTTAGTAAAAGTAAGCCGATCCTAAAAAAAATAAACCCAACGCGTTGGTCGTCAAGACACGATGCATTAGACGCCCTTAGATTGTAAATGTAGTAAAAGGTTTATCACAAATTATATTAACCTGTAATAACAAAACTGAAGTTGACGAAGCTAATTCGTTGAAAAGAAAACGAATTATTTCAAACTGTCTTTTTAATCATTCTGTAATCAAAAATTTACTTATACACTTTCGATACTACTGCAAAATAAACAGTAAGACATTGAACACGCATCAAAAATATTCAATACTGGGTTCGAAAATGTCAAAACACCTAGAAAAAATTTCATTTATTTATAATTGAATCAAATAGTTTGGCTGCAGAATGGGGAGAAAAAGAGGGTAACTAGACCCAAATGATTTTTTGATTAAAATAAAAATCATTTTCTATTTGAATCCATCGAAGACTGATTCAAAATAAAAGTTTTTTATACAATGTTAGATTTAGATATTATAATACCTCAATTAAAAAGTACAAGTGAATGTTTTAGGTAATGATTCAGTTTCTGATGATGAATTGTATCGGATGGGTGAGGAATTGTACGTGAAAGATTCCGATGATATTTTCGATTCAATTTCGTCACAAATTGTTTCTTTTAGAAGTTGTTTTAAGGGTGATTTAGGTGGGATCAAATCAATTAAACAATTAATGGAATTTATTTTAACTAAAAATTTCAGTTCCTGTAGTAGTTTCAGTCAAATTTTGACGGCTTGCTTCCTGAGTATCCCTGTATCTGTAGCAACAGCCCAACCGTCATTATCCAAGTTGAAATTGATAAAGAGCTTTTGTTAGAAAGGAATGTGGGGTTGTCAATAATTCTGTTAATTAGGAACCAAATTCGCGGAAAATAAACGTGTCTTCCACAGTGTCGACTTTTGCAGATAGTAAAGCGAGGAAAAAAATAAATCAGATCAGTGATTTAATTTTATTAATAATTTACTTAATTTATATTATGTTGTATGTTGCACATAGTTGTTACTATATATGTTTTAGTCTTTAATGTTTGTGCTTTTGTTATGCCTCTAAGCTACTGCACTAGGGAACAATGAGCTAACATCAAACGAGATTAAAATTTTAACTTCATTAAGGTTCGTACCTTTAATTTTGTTTATGAAATCTAAGCAATTTAGTACTCCTGAATTTTATTGTTTTATATGTAAATTATCAAACTAGTTTGCTAGCCACTTATATATTATAAGCTGGCGATCCTATTGCCGAGACTATGGCACGCATTGCCTTCCCAGGTTTATGAATCTTGGTAAACATTGTGGAAAATATATCTTCTCAATCTTTTGATAAAGATAAATTAGATCTTGTAAATAAGAATATCTTACTTGATATTGCAGGTAATATAGACAGCTTTATTCAACATCTTCCTGACTCTACTAAAGGATTTTTAGAGAAGCATGCAGGAATCAGATCTCAAAAAATGTAATTAATAATAATGTTAACTCTCGTCCTGGAAAAGAAAAAGTATAATCAAGAGACTAAAGAAGAAATATGTTTTCTGTTTAAAAGCTGACAAAGTTAATAAGGTTGTTATATTAGACAAAAGCGAATATTTTCAACGAGTTGATAATTTAATCGAAATCTCAAAAAATCCGTTATCTAAGATGGTAACACAAGTTAAATATTGGTTATATGGGGTAAATACAATACAAAAAGTTTCTGTTTTAATTAACTTTTATTTTCCAAGTGAGAAACACTTAGAAGGTACCCGCGCGATCTACTTATATCAACTAACTCACTATTCTCTATCTTATGAACAACAAACGCATAACTAACGTTCATAACGCTGATGTCTAATCAGCTCCTTTTATAAAACCAATTTTCAGTTCTTGTTCGATGTCACATAAATAAAAATTAATATGTCTGGCGGCTTAACAGTTATGTATGGTCCATAGATTATACTTATTAAATAATTGATTTTTGTTTATATTCCAACACGCCCCCTCAAAAATTAATCCTAATAAACACCTAAAAATACTTCTAATAATATAATACATGTTACTCTTACATGCTATTATGGTACCTCCTTAGTGCATTCTGGGAACGACGATTACAATTATGGCCCAACATTTGCTGCAAGGATTGGAGAAACCCAGGAAAACCCAATCAGACCATTTACCCTAACTTACTTAATTTAAGCCTATTTTACTTCTAAAGGTCAAAAATGTCGGTGCTGCTAAAGGCTTAGTCAGCATGTCAGCTTCTTGATTACCTGTGGATACTTAGACAATTTTAATTACATTTTTCTAAACTTGCTCTCTAGAAAAATGATATTTAATATCAATATGTTATGACCTTTTATGACTTGTTGGATTCTTTGCAAATCTTATACACCCGGTATTATCTTCGTAAATATTTATTGGATTTATAATATCTATATTAATGCTAGCAGCCAAAGATTTCAACCATAATGCTTCTTTAACACATTCAAATAAAGCCATATATTCAGCCTCTGTCGATGAAACAGCAACAGAATTTTGTCTTTTTGTATTCCAACAAATAGTTGCATTTTCAAACAATTTAAATAAATAACCTGTTGTGCTTTTTCTATCACTATCTACACTGCCAACCCAATCTGAATCAACAAAACCTAATAAAAATTCTTTATATTCCTGCCGTGTGTAGTTTAATTTAATATCTATTGAACCCTTTAAATATCTTAAGGTCCTTTTAATGCATTGCCAAAGTCCTTTATTGCATTTGTTCATAAATCTACTTAAAATGTTAACTACTACACTTAAATCTGGTCTTGTACAAACCATTAAATACATTAAACATCCAATAGCATTCCTACAAGGAGCATCATATATTTCATCCGAATTCAATGCTACGTAGTCTAATTTACTTTCAAGGAGACTACTGACAGATTTACAGTCACTCATATTAAATTTATTTAATATTGTTTTAATATAAGCACTTTGGTCCAAACTAATTTTATTACTATCACGTAAAATTTTTATACCTAAAAATAATTTTGTTTCCTTTAAATCTACCATTAGAAACTTATTCGTTAAATATTGTTTAAAACTATTCATTGTGTCAATATTTTCAGTTGAAATTACTATGTCATCAACGTATAGTACAATATAAATATTCTTTGAAATACTACCCCTATCTAAAATATATATACATCTATCTACAGGTGAGTTTTTAAACCCTTTTTCTATTAGAATCTTTTCAAACTCTTCAAACCAACATCTTGCCGCCTGTTTTAAACCATACAGTGCTTTATTTAATTTGCAAACTTCATTATTTTTACTTTTTATTCCCTCAGGAACTTGCATATAAATGTCTTCTTTTAATTTACCGTTTAAAAATGAGGTTTTAACATCCATGTGATGTACCAATAAACAATGTTGATTTGCAAATGCTATTAAAAACCTAAAACTAGATATTCGAGCTACAGGGGCAAAGGTTTCATTATAATCTACATGGTATTTTTGACTAAATCCTTTTGCTACTAAGCGAGCTTTATATTTTATTGGGTTTCCATACTTGTCATTTTTAAGAGAAAATACCCATTTACAAGTAACTATGTTTTTATTTTCCGGCTTTTGAACTAAAGTCCAGGTATTATTCATTAATAAAGAATTTATTTCGTCATTTATAGCACCTTACCATTCTTTTCTATCGTCCCTATTCCTAATTTCCTGATAAGAAGTTGGTATGTTACTGATAATAGATTGAGCGCATATAACATAATCAAGACTATTATCTTCATTATAAGAAATAGGAGGTAATTGCTTAATTCTTTCACTTTGTCGAACATCAACGGTGGCATTCTTTAAATTTTGTTTTTCTTTGTCTTGAGATAAACATCCATTTGTATTTACTACAGATTTTGACGTTAGGTCAGAAATATCAGTTTGGGCTCCAGATTTATTTATATCTGGTTTCACACCTCCAGATTTATTTATATCTGGTTTTACACTGTCAGAGTTATGAAATTGAATCACTGATTTTGACAAGTCAGAAAGATCAGTTTTAATTAGAGGTTTTTGCAAACTCACCTCTTTACACGAAGGCCTCGTTTTAAATAATCAATCTCATCAACAGTAACATCTCTGACTACAATAAACTTTTCTGATTCCACTTCCCACACTTTATACCCATTTGGTTCATACCCAACTAATATGCCCTTAAAACATTTTTCATCAAATTTCCTTTTATTAGTTTTATTATGCACATATACTGTTGAACCAAAAATTTTTAAATACTTTATTTGCGGCTTTTTATTATACCACAATTCATATGGTGTTTTGTTACCCTTAAGGACCCTAGTAGGTGAAATATTTATTAGATAAGTAGCAGTTAACACTGCCTCACCCCAAAAACTTTATCTAAATTTGCTCCGTTTATCATTGTACGGGCTTTTTCTGTTATGGTTCGCACCATACGTGGTGTGGTCTGACACACCATTTAATTGTGGGGTTCGTGGAACAGTCAAGTGATAACTAATGCCCTTGTCTATACAAAATTGTTTCATCTCAGAGGACAAATATTCTCTCCCATTATCGCAATATAAATTAACGATTTTTAAATTAAAATGAGCCTCACTTTTTGCAACATAATCCTTAAAACTTAAAAACGTATCTGATTTATTTTTAATCAAATATGTTACACAGTAGTGAGTAAATTGATCAACAAATAAAAGAAAATAATTTTTCTCATTAACAGTTGATGGAGTAATAGGGCCACAAACATCTGAATGTATTATAAATAACGGCCTCTTGACATAATTTTTATCGTTATGCCTATTAAAGGGTAACCGTGTTTGTTTACCACTTATACACGCCTCGCATAAACTATCAGGGACTGTAATATGATCTATAAGACCTACATCTTCGACCATCTCTTTAGTTTTTAACTCAATAAATTTATTTTTGGCTATATGCCCTAACCGTTGATGCCAAATTTGATAATTTGTTTGTGATGTTCCAAATGCATGTAAATTACTATTTATTAACGAATTATTAATGGTTAATTCAATGGAAATTAAATTGTTTAACGGTTTACCTTTTATTACCGTCTTACCACCTTTTGATATTGTCACCCCTGTTTCATTAAACAGTATCGTCATACCAGCATTTTGCATCTTTGACACAGAAAGCAAATTGTAGGGAACATCAGGACAGTACAGGACATCCTTTAAAGTGCCATTGACTCCCAAGTCACTTATAACTTCTAGATTCCCTTTCTTAATAGCTGTTATAAATTCGCAATTTTTCGCCACAGAAATATTCACATGTGGGAACATGGTAGAAAAATTTTCAGCTAGGTCAGACCGGTTAATAATATGGTCTGAGGCACCAGAATCCAGAATAAATGTGATTTCATTTTTCGAATCTTTTAAACGCTTTTGAGCCCCCATCATAAATGCAAAATTTGAATTTTGGTTTGGATTAGATTCGTTTACCTGCACTGTTTGTACAGTTCTTTGCCTATGATTTGATGGTGTTTTATATTCGTGTGTGTTTTTATAATAAAAACACTCCCTCTTCATATGTCCTTTTCTTCCACAATGGTGACATTTTTGGTTAAATTTAGCCTTTTGATTATTTTTAAAGTGGTGTTTACTAAATTTTGGGTTATTCTGGTAAGAGTTATGGGGACGCTTTAAAACGTTAAGTCGTTTAAAACGCTTTTCTTCGTTTAAATCAGATTTTCTATCACTCATCAGGACTTTGTGGCTTGTATCACGACCTTCATTTAAAAGTTTGATTTCATGGTCAAGGAGTCGAGTTTTAACAAAGGCCAAGTTAAGGCTATTCTCGGACAGTGTCTCAATTGCTGTTATTACACCATCGTAGGAGCTTGGAAGAGTTAGCAACAGATGTGAGACTCTGTCAGTTTCTTCCAGGTTGGCTCCTGCAGCCAATCACTCACCAACAAGCTCATCAAATATGGTGAAATGCTGAATAAGGGACATGTCACCCTTCAGTTTTAAGCTTAACAGCCTTTTTCTAAGCGCTAACTGCGAAGCCAAACTTTTACGCTCATAAATAGTGTCTAAGTTCTGCAAAATCTCCTTGGCAGTATTTTCTTCTTTTGCAAAATCCAGGAAAGAGTCTGATAAATATTCCACTATTACACTTTTTGCAATACGCTCCAATCTAGTCCATTCATCGGTCAGCGGAACAGGAATTTCACTGTCGACGACTTTAATCGCGTCAAGCTCAGTTAAAATAGCTCTGATACTAACTTCCACACACTATACTTTTCATCATCAAACGGTTTAATGTTTCTTTTTACACTTTTATTTTCCATTGTCACTACAAGTAAAAAGAACACCAAATACCAAACAAACAAAAGTCCCGAGAAAAGTCCTAAGTTTTTTTTTAAAAAAACGGCAAACTCAAGGTATTTAATTTTTCGCGACGTGCACTGGGCCCATAACCTATTGGTTATATGGGGTAAATACAATACAAAAGGTTTCTGTTTTAATTAACTTTTATTTTCCAAGTGAGAAACACTTAGAAGGTACCCGCGCGATCTACTTATATCAACTAACTCACTATTCTCTATCTTATGAACAACAAACGCATAACTAACGTTCATAACACTGATGCCTAATCAGCTCCTTTTATAAAACCAATTTTCAGTTCTTGTTCGATGTCACATAAATAAAAATTAATATGTCTGGCGCCTTAACAGTTATGTATGGTCCATAGATTATACTTATTAGGGAATTGATTTTTGTTTATAATCCAACATTAAAAACACTTTGAAGAAATGTAGCAACCTTATTTCTGATCAAGTTAAACACAAATTATCTGTGAGCAATCCTACTATGCTGAAACTATATTGTCTTTCCAGGATTCATAAACCTGGGAAGGCAATGCGTCCCATAGTCTCGGCAATAGGATCGCCAACTTTTTATATATCCAAGTGGCTAGCAAACCAGTTTGAAAATTTACCTATAAAACAACATAATTCGGGAGTACTAAATTCCTTAGATTTCATAAACAAAATTAAAGGTACGAACCTTAATGAAGGTGAAATTTTAATCTCGTTTGATGTTAGCTCATTGTTCCCTAGTGTACCAATCCCACAGACGAGACGTTGCAATACCTTGGTTAATTACTTGAGATGAATAGTTTTGATAACGAAATTAAAAAAGAATATTTAACTTTAACCAAACTTTGCATGGATCAAAATTATTTACAATATATAAATAACTATTACCAACAACTTGAAGGCACGGCAATGGGCAACTGTTTATCGCCGTTCTTAGCTAATCTTTTCATGAGTAAATTTGAACATGAAATCAGTCAGGAGTTCGAATATTTTCCAAGGGTATGGTACAGGTATGTGGATGACATTTTCGCGATTTTCGACACAAAAACCGCTAATATCGAAGATTTTGTAACCAAACTAAACAACGGTTTCCCCACCATTAAATTTACTTATGAAGCCGAGAACAATGGCCAACTGCCATTTTTGGATACTTTAGTGATTAGGAACGATAATAACACACTAGAATTTGATATTTATAGAAAAAGTACTGCCACTGTGACCAACAGAAAATGGTCAGCTTTCATGTTTTAATACACCGTATGGTTAACTTTCCTCTCAGCAGAGAAAGATTTTATAACGAAAAGGAGACAATTAGGAATATAGCGAAAGTTAATGGTTTTAATACAAACTTAATAAATAGACTAATCAATAGGCATTTGCTTAGAAAGACCATTCCTGATTCCGCTTCTTTCGTTAATCAGGATGAAAATACAAAATATGTCTCGATACTATATAATCCTCAGGATACTAGAGGACTCCAAAAAGTCTTTAAGGAAGTAGGTTTAAAATTAGTATACCAAACCCTGTTTAACATTAAGAATTTATTAGGTGGTCAAAAGGACAAAATTGAAATATTAGAAAGAAGTTGAATATATGAAATTGGATGCATGGATTGCAATCAAGAATATGTTGGGCAAACTAGAAGATCTATACAAACGAGATTCAAGGAACACATAGCTCATTTAAAGTATGGTAGAACAGAAAAATCAAGTGTTGCCGAGCATGCTTTTGATAATAATCATAGAATAACAATTAAATATTTAAAATTAATTCATAATATAGCTGATAGGAGATTATTAGACGTATATGAAATTATGGAAATTAATAAATGTAAGAAAAGTTTAAATAGAGATAGAGGGCCTATTCTGTATACTCCATTGTATTGCTTGATCGAGCGTGACTAGTGGGATTCCAGGATTGATTCCTTTGGTTCCGCTTGATTAAGCAAACATTTAGTATAAAAGAGAGTTAGGTAGATTTTAAGTTTAGTTTTAATCATCTCTTGATGATGCTAACATGGTTAGCGAAATGCGCGTCAAGTGCAAAAATTCTGTTTCGGTAAGCCACTAAATCTACCAAATGGAAACCGTATTTTTGTAGAATCACACAGTCATTCAATTGTGATTTAATAATATGAAAAATGGTAAAGTAATTTAACATAACTTAAAAGGTATGTAAATTACTTTAACATTTTCTCCTATAGAAAGTGTCGTTTTACAGATTATTCATGCATTTTTTCTTTATATTTTGTTAAAAATATATAGCTCACCTGGTACTGCAACAGCAGTAAAACTTTTTTTGGAAGATTCTTGTTGATCATTTTTAGTTTTTATTTTTGATGGGCATCGTACTTTAAACCGTTTATTAGAATATTTTCTGCTTTTTAAAGTATGAGGCCTAGCAAATCTTTCATGTGATCTTCTTTTATCGTGCTCATGATCATCATATGTAAGGGTCTTTTCAAGTTGATCATGTTTTCTGAGCGGTGATTTAATTTTTTCATCAGACGTCGATTTTGGAAAATCTCCTGAACTCGATACCCGACGAATACCATTCTTATCCTCCGAATCTTTTAAAGATGCCGGTCTCTCTTCCGAACTTGATCTAAAATTTGACTTTGATGAATTCCAAATATGCTTTATGGGCAAAAACTTCAAAATTTAACCACAAACTATAATAAGAAAAATCAGTAATTGGGATAGAAAACTAGTACTTGTAAGATATAAAGAGACATTTAAAATATGAAATCAAATTTTCAAATCAAATGAGAAAATTGTATTAAATCCGTGTTGCCCTATATAAAATAAACCTAATACTAAAACTAGATGCACGAAGGTAAAATATAAACATGGCTTTTCATCTATGTGCCTCGCGTATAAAATTACAGAACATTATATACCTACACTTACAAATTCACAGGTAAAATATACAAATAAATTTACATAAAAAAGAAGAATTCTAAATTGATTTACGATAAGCATAAAATATGCCTGGTATATGGGGGTGATGGTATACGAGATCGTTTAGGCGTCTCCACCAAGGGCTCCTTGTAGTGTATCCTAGGAATGGGCTACGGTGCATTCCTGGTATAGGCTTAAAGTGCGTCAAGACCGATGTCCGTGAGCGAAAACTCTTGTATCAACCGTTGATGCAAGACTAGTTGGAGTTCCTAGTACCGAGCTCTGCGTGAATTTTATATTCGATTACGCTGTATCGCTTCTATCATTGCCTTTTTAGTCTGCTTTTTATCCATTGGGTAATTAGTAAAGATAATTACTGCCCTAGAGCATTTTTATTTCTAGTCGCCGGGGACGTAACCCCGGCAACACCCTGCACGATGCCCGCATCGACGGACGGGGATGACGATTCATCCTCCCTCCGGTCAGTCGATACAAGATCCGGCCCGCATAGTGCCGATCTCGTTAGCCGCGTAGGGATTATGTATCGCACCCTATGCAAATATTCAAATTGCAAAATTTGTACCGAATTAGCGGCCCCGCTGAAGTCTATTTCATTCCAGCAGACTGAAGATATCCTGCCTAACTTCAGAAAGGCAGTAGATCACTATCGCACTCATGACGACAGACCTAGAACCTCAACTAAGCCAAAAGCGAAGGCCAAAATTGACACGGGGCGAAACCCCCAAAAACGCCAAAAAACCGCAGATGACAGCTCCGATATGGACGTCGAAACATCATTCAATGAAAAAGGGCCACAAAAAAGCCCTAGTAACAGTGACTCGACCGCAACCTTGGCCAAGGTCAGCGGAAACGCAAAAGGAGATTCTGCGCTCCTGATACCTGAAACGGACAATGAAGGGTTTAAAGTCCCCCTGAAGACGATCCCCTTCCGAAAAACGTCAGGGAGGTCAAGCTTGACTTCTCTGGACCCTCTGGGGTGAAAATGAGTAACCAGTTTGAGGTATTAAGCGACTTGGAGGAGGATACGCAAAGCGTTGACTCATCGACTAGAAGCGACAAAACCAAAAAAGTGCCTAGCCGCACTAGTGCCAGGATTATGAAAAAATCCCAAACTACCCTCAAAGCCAAACCGGGCCCACCACCCCCGGTCGTCCTTGAGGGCAAATTAAAGGAACATGCCACCCTACTTGACGATATGAAGCGAATGCAAATTCAAAAATTCAATATAAAGTAGGCAAGGAATTCGACCATCTTCTACTTCGAGCTCGAAAAAGATTGGGTAGTGTTCAAAAGGGCATTAGATAGTGATAGCGTTAAGTATCACTCATATGCCGAAAGAAACCAGAAAACGAGAGCATACGTTTTACGAGGTCTCGACGGAGATATTCCGGTCAACGAGATTAAGAAGTTTATCACCGACGAATATAGATACAACGTGAAAAATATATTCGAAATGAAAAAGACAAGAGAGCCACTGTATCTTGTTGTTACAGAGGCCTCAATTTCATTAAAGAAAATTCAACAGGACATCAGGACGATAATGAATATTAAAGTCACCTGGGAACACCGCCGCAATACTCGACCAATCATGCAATGTAGAAGGTGCCAAGGGCATGGACACTCCATGTCCTATTGCACGAAGAGTTTTAAATGCAGCAAGTGTGCCCGGGCACACCAAATTACGGAGTGCACAAACGCAATAATAAAGTGCGCTAATTGCGGCGGCCCACACCGGGCAATCGACCTAGAGTGCCCGGTTTATGTTTATAAATTAAGCCAACTTCAAACAAAGCAACCAAAGCAACAGTACAAACCAGCACCCGCGCCCGCCACGCCGGCCTGGCAGGGGCGCGGTACATCAGGGACCCAAGGCCGGGGTATAAAAAGAAACCAAGCTCAACCCCAGCCCCAATCCAACCCTCAACGACCCCAGCAACAGAGAGGAAGAGCGCCACCAGAGGAATATGATAAGCATTTCCCAAACGCACTTAAGGCCTCACAACCGCCTAAAACGCCGCAACAAAACGCAGGGGTAAGTGGTAATGCACATTCAATGCTGACAAATCTTACAAACGTAGTCGATAAAATAAACTCGCTAGTCAATATATCTGAGCTTTACTTTGCGTTAGGTGAATTTAGTAACGTATTAGAGGCCTGTAACGGCGACAAAGTTAAAATATTGCAAGGCACCCTACAATTCTTTACTACAGAAATTCATAAATACAACATTTAGATGACTTGTTTTCAATGTCCCTTCTTAATGTATTGTCCTGGAACTGTAACGGTATTAGAGGAAAACTTGACGAATTTAAGTATTTTATGCATAAATCCAATTTCCAAATTGCCTTCTTGCTAGAAACGCGTTTAATCGCAAATTTCAAGTTGAAGATCCGCAACTATCAAGTCGAGCGATACGATAGACCTATAGGAGAGGGGGGAGGCGTGGTTTGCCTTATACACCGGTCACTTAAATATAAAAGGCGATCCCATATAAGATCGCGCATTGAGCATGTTGGCATCGAGCTAGAAGGTGGCCTGTGTGTAAGCGGCGGGTACGCTCCCCCCCGACTCCGTATTACTCAGGCGGACTTATTAGCCTTTCTCGAGCCGGGAAAGCGCTCACTGTTAATTGGTGACTTTAATGCGAAACACACGGCGTACGGTGATTCGTTTACGAATCATAAGGGCCGTGTAGTTCGCGACATGCTTGAAGACAATATGGAAGTCCAATACCTAAGAACTTCTGACCCTACTTATTACAGAGAACGCCTCATTCCCTCTTTCCTGGACGTGGCATTTGTTCGAGGAGTGACAGGCGCCGCAAGACCGAAGGTCATAGGCGATCTCAATTCGGATCACCTGCCAATTAAGATGTGTCTAACTAATGTTAGGCGGCCGGAAGCCAATGAAATAATACGTATTTCATACAAAAATCTTAATTGGGGGGTGTTTCGAGAGAGATTAGGGGACCTAACTGTCATTCCGAGGCAGATTGACACCGACCAGGACTTAGAGAACGAGGTGGACTCACTAACCAGAAACATCCAGCACGTCAGAGACGTCATATGTCCGAAAGTCAGGAAGAAACCGTTTACGGAAACTCTCCCTGACGACATCCTACTCCAAATCAATCTTCGGAACCGAATTCGTCGTAGGTGGCAAAGGAACCGAGCGGTGATTGATCGGTTAAGGGTGAGCGCCCTTAACGCGCAAATCAAGTTGAATATTCGAACGTACAGGGATGCGGCGTGGATGACCTTTGTAAATGGGCTCGGCACGTCAGACGGTTCCCTGTGGAAGCTTGCGAGACAGATCCGCAGAGACCCAACTGGCATTCCCGCTATTCGCCATCGCGGCGAGGATGCAATGACTGATCAGTCGAAAGTTGAGGCCTTTGCGGATTTCCTCGAGGGCGTACATAGGGAGCCACCGGACACTGTGCCATTGCACGCCCATTATGCAGAGCGAGTTATGCCGTTTGTGAACAGCAAATTTCCAATTCCGCCCCCTGTACTGAATAGACTGCTTGTTACCCCATCCGAGCTGCGCAAAGTTCTTAGCCGCCTGCCCAAGAATAAGGCTCCGGGGCCTGATACCATCCCTTACCTACTCCTCAAAAACCTTCCCAACAAAGCCCTTGTGCATTTAATGCATATAGTTAACGCCATATTACGCTTGCAACACTTCCCCAATTCCTGGAAGGTCGCGCGGATAGTACTGTTCCCTAAATCGGGGAAGGACTTGAAGTTGACTAGTTCATATCGTCCCATCTCATTGTTGAATACAATGAGTAAGGTTGCCGAGAAACTCATACTGTCCAGATTTAATGAGGCCGCCCTGAGCCTCAAGATTCTGCCGGACGAGCAGTTCGGTTTTCGCAGTAGGCATGGCACTAACATGCTTGCTGCGAAGATCGTATATGACATCTTTGAGGGGTTCAATGAAGGGCATTGCACTTCCTTGTTACTTCTGGACATCGAGAGGGCGTTTGACCGAGTGTGGCACAAAGGCCTTCTGTATAAACTCTTCGTAACATACGGCTTTCCGCTGCATTTGGCAGCTTTGGTCGTGTCATACTTGGCCGGGCGCTCCTTCTCGGTGCGGATCGGCAACTCTGACTCAACTATGAGGCCAATTCAAGCTGGCGTCCCGCAGGGAACAGTATTATCACCGCAGCTATTTAGTTATTACATAGCAGACCTTCCTTCCCACCCTCACTCATCCCTGGCATTATATGCCGATGACACTGCCCTCTACGCCAAAGCTCCCAGCGCGCAGGAGGCAACTAACATCGTTAGTGCCCATATGGCACAGGTCAATCAATTTTATATTGATTGGAAAATCAAACTTAACGTGAATAAAACGGAAATGGCCATTTTCACGCGGAAACGCAAGAATATAGACACCCTTCCCATCCTCATTAACAACACCCCCATCCCTCCTAAACCTAAACTAAAGTACCTAGGAATCGTGCTTAATAAGAGGCTTACGTTTGGCGAGCACGTTACTCACGTGAGGAATAAAAATCGTATTATCAGCGACAAACTAAGGCCTCTTATTAGACACGGTTCCTTCCTTAGCCCCTCAAATAAAATCACCCTCTACCGCTCCATAACACGTCCCTTCCTTATGCATGGTGCCCCGGTGTGGAGCTCGATATCCGACACTCAGAGGAATAAAATTCAAGTTATTCAAAACCGACATCTAAGAGCGGCCCTTTCGGCGGGGTTGCGAACCAGAATCGCAGATCTGCACGCGAGTTCCCACGTCGACTATGTCAGGGAATATGTGGACAGGCTCGCGTGCAGATTCTTCGAGTACGGTATCGCCGGCTCGCCGAAAACCGCTGACATAGCGAATGTCAGGTTTAACCCGGATTATAGGGCAAAACACGGGCCCATGCATATGAAAACCTCACTTTTCTACCTTGATCCTAGACCCCCTTAAACGTTTCATACCCACCCATACCCAAACTCACCCCTAAACCACCCCTGTGCAATCAGGAAAAACCTGATGTATCAGGAGCACAGAAGGTCCACCTTCTTCCACCGACTATACTAGCCCGAGGTTGGCTTCACCCACTATGCGTAAAAGTATGGTGGGCGGGGCTTGCTAAGGAACCTAGTATCCATATAAATACGGCCCGGCAGCTATCGACAATCAGTCGAATAACAGCAGCCACGTCGTCTCTGCGCTCCTTTGCTCCGGCAAGTGTAATGTGGCTACGCTTTCGTCAAGAACGCCTCTGAGAAACGTTACAGTTCACACCTCATCTAAGCTATCATGATAGCTTCACCCACGTATGAAAGGAAGAATGAAAGAGAGTATGAATGCGTGTGTGACTAAACCAAATAACCGTGACATGGGGTTTTTCGGTGTGCTTTTTCCCCATATGTAACTCCCCTCACCTTTTCCCATCCCTGAAAACAAGTTAACTAGTTCTATTCCCATCTGTATGTAATGAATCACTGTAGTAAATTTGAAGGGCATAGCCCAAGGAAATTAAATTGACAGCATTAGCATTGCCACTAGCCTACGTATAAACATAAACTGGGTAATTCATCCGCCCGATGTAAATGCGCGATGCAACGGTTGTGTTGTGAGGTCGTTAGTGCATCTATCATAGGATGTAAGCGCCTCACCGGCATTGTATTGTGATTATGTTAGTTTATGTGATAGTAAGCTTAAGTGTCCTTAACTCTGTTAACAAACCCAAATAAATGTTTATTGATTGATTCGTGAGCGAAAAGCCACATGCTGCCAGAGCTGCCTCTGCTAGCTAACTGAAGACATCGGATCTAGACTAGGCAAGTCGAAAAACTCCCCCAAGCCACGGTGTAGTATACGTGCCAAGGACTGAATGGCATCAGGGTTATGATGTCTCGAACATGCCTTCAGGAAACCAGGCAGCATCCTGTCGTATTCTTATGCCCCTCCGCAGCAATGCAGGGCTCTACTGTTGTTGACTCCTTTCCCTAGCTACTCGTGGGAACTGTATGGCAGAACAAAACCAAGAGAATTCACCTATCAGAGAGGGTCAAGACCCTGAACCAATGGAGGCTGAAGATGGACAGACCAACCTCAACCCAACAGCCATAACAGGAGAGGCTGGAAATAAACCAACCAATCCTGAAACCAGTAGCCTTTTTTCTGGGACGGAAAGAAGCCTATTAGGTTTGACCACCACAGAGGAAGAGAGGAGCGAGACCAAAGGGGAGTCGGCCGATCTTGAGAATCCTATTCTCAAGAGAAGGAGGCTACCGATGTCGGCGAAAAAACGTCTCAGACGATTCCTTCAAGAGGGGTTAGACTACCCAACAGCCTTGAAAAAGGCTCTTGAAGGAAGAAAAGGGGACAAGGAAGACCTGAAACTGGGAAGTGGACAGAGACAACTGCCCACTATTCGGGAACAGGAAGACCGCCCCTTCACCAGCAGATCACAGGGCGCAAAACGCACACGATCTGATGGCAGCACATCTGAACAGCAGGCAAAGAAGCACAGGGCTGGAACAACCACCCCCGGCTTATCCTATGGAGTGGCACTGCGGGGTATTGGAGTTGGAATAGTTCACACTGATTATCCGGCTGCCTCATTGGATAATAGTCAAACTAGGCTGATACAGAACGCCATAGTGACGTCTGTAGACAGACTTATGGAAGACGGACCTCAAATCCGCTTCCTGGGATGTGCAGCTATGCCAGGCTGGCTGCAAGTGACTTGAGCTGGCGACGCTAGCATGACATGGCTTAAGAACGTAGTAGCCGTCCTATAGCCGTGGGAAGGTGCTCAACTGAAAGCCGTCAGCGGAGTTGACATGCCACAACCACATGTATGCATCGCATACATACCCGAAGACAACGACAAACGGTTGACTTCGGAAGTGGTTCTTACAAGACTGCGGAATATGAACCGCAGTCTAAACACCCGGAAGTGGGTAATTCTACACCGGAAAGAATCAGGGCCAGGACAAACCTGGACAATCGCCATTGATGACGAATCAATGGAGACTTTGCAGGGGATGGACTTCAGACCCTTCTTTGGCTTTGGACAGGTGCAATTCCATCCTAAGTCACGGGGGGATCCACAGGAACATGAGGCTGGCACTTCCACCGAAGCCCCTCAGGGGGAAGCTGAAGGTCGGGTTGATCGTGCCTTCACAGGAGCTTCCAAACCTGAGACCGGATTGGTGGAAGCAACAGCTTCAACATCGGGTGGCAGTGAGGGAGGGCAGTGAGGGAGCCAAATTCCTCTCAAAAAAATTCGCACCTCGACCAGGCCCCCTGAAAGGGAAAGGAAAATCCTTCCATGGCAAGGGGAGCAAAAGGTCGAAAAACCAAGGAGATAGGCCCCCCTTGGACAAGCAGACTGGGAAGAAAAATGGAAAATAAGACCATTTTTCTGCAGGCCAATCTGTAACATGCCAAGGCTGCTTCATACATCCTTGGCAAAACTTTTAAAGAAGGGCGGGTAGATATCGCCCTTCTCCAGGAGCCCTGGCTAGCAACCACAGCCCAAATACGAGGCCAGGATAGATAATTTGCTCTGGAAACAGACCCAGAGCATGTATCTTAATCAAAAACAACATGAAATTTTTCAAAATTTCAGATCATTGCTTGCGGGACATGACGACAGCGCTTGTCAAAATACCCACGGGACAGGGTACAACGGATATGATCGTATGGTCTACCTACCTTCTTTGGGACGCTGAAGCAAACCAACCTCCTACAATTGAAGTGCGGATCTTGATCGCCTACAGTCGGAGGAAGAACACCCATCTATTAGTTGGATGTGATGCCAATGCGCACCATTATAGTGTGGGGCAGCACGGATACCAACCAGAGATGTGAGTCATTATACAATTACTAGGGGAGAAGCTGGTTGTTAATAACAGCAGATCAGAATCAACCGTTGTAACTGCTAATAGGAAGGATGTATTAGATCTAACGATCAGTGATAATATCTATTCTTATCCACAAGAATTATTGGATAGTGTCATCAGAGTCCTCGTGCTCTGATCATAGACATATTCTCTTCAATCTGAAAACAGGTGAAAGACGCATCTTTGAATACAGTGACCCTAAGTGCACTAATTGGGCTAGTTTTAGTCTTACCCCTCAGGAGCAAATGCACCTCTATTGCAAAGATATCAAATCGTGATGAGATTGAGCTGGCCTCGGAGCAACTGAGGACAGCCATAAATACGGCTTATCATGAAAACTGTCCACTCAAGACTAAAAGGGATAACAGAGGAACCACTTGTTGGAACAACTCACTTGACAAACAAAGGAATGAGGTTAGTAGAGCTTAATAGAGCTATAGGGACAGGCATATGGGATCAATACAGAACTGTTCTAACGAACTACAACAAAGCCATCAGAGAGGCAAAAAGGAATTCATGGGAAACCTTCTGCCAAAGCATAACAGTAGCACCTGGCAGTGCTAGGATCCATAGAATCTTCTCTAGACAACCCGTTCAGGAGTTAGGATCGCTAAAACGACCTGACGGATCCTTTACGGAATCTGGCATAGAAACGTTAGAGCTTCTGGCTAAGACTCATTTCCCGGGATATCGAATTTTGCATAATGATGAGGACAAGCCTGTTTGGGACCGATCAAATCGGCCAAAAACGGTTGACTGGATTGTCCCCAAGAACATCATTAATGCACCAATAATTAAAAGTTCTATTCTGTCGTTTCAGCCATTTAAATCTCACCTGGTGAGGACGAAATATTTCCAGCACTGCTGCAGAACGGTCTGGAGGTATTAACACCGTTCTTAATTAAATTTTTTAGAGTCAGCCAAGCGAGTAATTATATACCTAGCAGCTGGACTAAAATCAGAGTGGTGTACATCTCAAAGATGGGACGTAGGGAATCTACACCTAACTCATGGAGACCAATAAATCTGACCTCCTTTCTATTGAAATGCATGGAAAAGATACTCGACGTGCACATTAGAATGGGTGCACTTGGTAAGTATCCACTAAATGCTCACCAATATGCGTATCAGACCGGCAAATCTACAGAAGTAGCACTAAACAATCCTGTCGGGAATATAACACAAACGTAAGAAACCAAGACTATCGCAATGGGTGTGTTCTTAGACATTGAAGGAGTATTCAATAATGCAGTATCAAACTCCTTATACACAGCATTAGCTGAAAGAGGGGTTGTGCCACAAATAAGGAAATGGTTCGGAAGTATGTTAAATTGCAGAGTAAGCACTACAACCTTACAGATTCAGGGCTGTTAGAAGATGTCCGCAGGGCGGGATTCTTTCGCCCCTTCTGTGGTATCTCCTGATGGATGATCTGTTGGCGGTCCTCTCGCTGTGGGATGTGGAGGTGCAGGCATACGCGGATGATCAAGTAATACTGATTAGAAGCAACTCGCAATGAACTATCTCAGAGGATCTGCAAGAGGTGCTAACCGTGGTCTATGACTGGTGTGAAAGGGAACAACTATCTGTGAACCCACACAAAACAATTATAGGACCGTTCACAAGGAAGAAAAAGCTGGAAGACCTAAGTCCACCTTCACTCAAAGGAGAAAGTATCCCATTTGCGAATACAGTGAAGTATCTGGGAATTACCTTAGATAAAACACTTAACTGGAATGCGTATCTGGATAAAATTGCCGCAAAAGCGAAACTGTAGGCGGTGATCAACAATCCGCAAGCGATCATCATGGTGCCCAACAGGCTGAAAAATGCCAATGAGCAGGACAGTGTGCTGGGTCTACCATCAGATGTTATGCCTACCAAAACTACCTATTACCATACCTATTACGTCCTCCTACCAGAGAGGCACGAATGGGCAAAGGACTCGGAAACTCGAAACATCTGAGAAAAACAGAGAATAACTGGTTCACTGACGGCTCCAAGACTGATGGTATAGACCTGACGGCTCCAAGACCAATGATGGTACAGGACCCTTCAATAATTAATAATACCAAGAGCATTATTACTTACCTTATAACTTTTCTTTCCTGCTGCTGCGAATTTACACTCTCTTGCCGTTCTTTCCTCTTTCGTGCTTTAGCAGTTACCTTTGCTTCATCGAACGTATTGGATATTGACGCTGACTTGCTTCCAATCGGTAAGGATATTTTCTTAACCTTACTTATTCCATGGTCATATCGTATTTTTGCCACAAATTTCTGTGGCGCCTCGTCCTTTGGTACAGAACTTTTCATAATATAATACTGAAAATAAATTGAATTTCTAGAATATAATTTGGTTTAATATTCTATTGATTGGTGCATTCATATTCATTAACTGTGTAAGAACTAATTATATGGCGTATTCAATTTTGAGGAGGCTAAAGTAACAACTAAATACAAGGACCAACTGCTCAAAAAATATGTTGCTGAAGTCATGTTCTGTAGGCCGAAAACGCTTGGCTTCAATCGTTCAAGTTTTGGCGATATGTCTATGTGTTGAGAAAGAAGTCGTTCTCCCGAGCTAAAAATGGCATTGCAGAACAATAAAGCCAAAAGTTTAATGAATTCTGCGGTTTATTTAATGTTATCTAAATACGCATCATAACAAGATGGCTGCCGAGGGGAAAGTTCCTCCCGACAAGCCTAGTGATAAAACGCTTAAAACAAAGTGTACAATAGTAGTTTGTATTATTTGTGAAGCAATTTATCATCCAAGTTGTTTCAACAGAATGTAACGGAATATAAGGTTTAGGTTTAGGTTTAGGTTTAGGTTTATATATTACGAAAAAAACTTACATAGTTTTATAACATTGTCACATAGTTTGTACACATATTTAAAAACATTCAATTAACATGCTTATTAAAAATAACACACACTTTTTAGGTACTGTAACGAAGTTACTATATTTTTAGGGGAATGGTATGCACTACGGATTAACTTTCTTACTTTACGTGCTATTAACGTCATTCTTTTTCATAAAATATAATTTAAATATGCTAAATTCAATTCTATAAAATATTCCGTCGCGAAAAGCAGGGAAATCGGTTTTCACTTTTCCGTAGTTCTCGTGCAGTACCAGTAAAACGTCGCGATGTCCGTCGCATCACGCTGCGCGTGAGGTGCCCACCTATCGGCCGGCCGATGACGCGATCGCGGCGATCCCCACTACGCGTCGAGCTAACAAAACCGGGCTGCATCGCGAGTTAAATACTTGAACCAGTAGAATATATTTTAAAAAAGGTTTTATTTCGTACTTCTTAACCTACTTGTTACATTGGTGACTAAAGACTGCCTATCATTATTCAGAAAACCTTCCATGTAATAATTAATGTTTATAAAATATACCAATATGCTTATTCTACGATTATGCTGAATGTGTATTAATAGTATTGGTTTATGCATATAACTCTTCCTCCCTTAAGATTCTTCAACGTCCTCGTTGATGATGTCCTGTAGGGTCTTCAGAGGAATCGATTTATGTTTCTTTTGCCATAAATATATAACTAGCATAAAAATGAATACAGATATAAGGGATAATAAAAAGGTACTAATTACATGAGTTTTTTCTGAAACAAAGTCCTTAAATACTACGGGTTCCCTAAGGTCTTCCTGGATTTTTTCAGGATATTCTAAGTGCTTAAGTTGCAAATTCAGAGAAAGATTTGAGTCTAACACAGATTTCTGAACTTCAGTGCTTTTAATGCTTATACCATTTGATTGTAAAGTATATTTATATTGATTAATAATTATATCACATTGGCTCCGAATATATGAACACCCTGTTAAATTATGTTTAATAAACTGAAAACAATTTTCAAAAATAGTTTCAGGGTTTTTTGTGCAAAATAAAAGGGCCATATGATAGGTTAATGTATGAACCTGATAATTGTTACTTATTCTTGCAATAGTACAATCTGTCAATAAGTTACAGCCATTAATTATAGGATTAATACATATCCATTTCGTATTAATTTCTGAACACTTTGTATACCATAAATTATTGCAATAGTACTTGCTAGGGCTAATTAATATCGTATTATTAGATGTAGGAATGGGATATATCATTTGTAAATTACATGGTTTTGCTTCAAAAATGGGGATCTTAATTACTAGAATTGCCATGTCATCCGATAAAATTAGTCCGGTTTTGCAAATTAGCGTGAGTTCTGTTATGTGCTTTATAGGCCATAATAAATTTTTTGGATATTGATGTTCCAAATATTTCCAAATTTCTTTTATTTCCTGTGTGTTTAAAATCTCAAGATCTAGGCTTTCTAAATGAGCAAATGTTAGAGTCCGCAAAAGTGTTTCTAAATAAGAGTGTATATTTCTTATTTGCGAAAGCTGATTTTGCATTTCCGCTAGAAGCATAATAGTGTCGTTTAAAATGTCTACATTGGCTTTAAGTTTCTTTGAATTTTCATTTATAATGTTTACATTTTCTTGAAATCGAGCAGTTACCTGTCCGGCGAATGAACTTAGTTCATTGATCTTATGCATAGAATTAATTTGATTATTCTTCAAAATTTGCATGTGTTGGTTTATATTCTCTAAGTCGTCATTGTCTAAGTTACCTGTAATGAACTTTATGGAACTTCCAAGAAAGTTTATTAATCCGCGTTTCCTACGAGGTAATGAGTTAAATGAACTTAATTTTACATATGA
This sequence comes from Pissodes strobi, assembly GCA_016904865.1. Classification (NCBI taxonomy): domain Eukaryota; kingdom Metazoa; phylum Arthropoda; class Insecta; order Coleoptera; family Curculionidae; genus Pissodes; species Pissodes strobi. The sequence goes on from JAEQML010050840.1 coordinate 29,703, forward strand.
ATCATATGTGTTATTTAATTCCTTATGTGCCTGCAGGAGAAGCGATTGTATTGTATTATTATACTTATTTAAAAAACGATTAAATATATACATATTAGAAGTTAGCTCGGCTAAAGAGAACTTAATACTAGTAAGATTAAAATATACATGTGTATGATGATAATGATTTAAGACCATTGCGGGTGCTACTTTTTCGGCATAGTATCCATTATTCGGTAGGGGATCTATTTGTAGAGGGTTGATCCTGAGGGTTTGGTTTAGGCTGAAAAGATAAAGGATTAGTAGTGTGTTAACGAGAGTGAGTCCTCACGGAGGAGGTAATTACCTTATCCTCCGTGAGGGCTCTCTCTCTTTTGCTTACTGAGGAGTCTTTCTCATCATGTAATTAATACATTTCCCATCCTTATCTACATATATGTTGACCTTGCCCCTGACCCTGACTTTTCCCCTCCCCTCTTAAATAAACATAATAAAACCAGCAGTTCTGTATGTTTCTTCACTTCACAGTTTAGTTTTCAATGGAAGAACTCAAATTAAGAAATCGAGTACTCAAGAGGGTCAATTCAGAAATAGTTAGTTCGGAAACAGTTAGTTCAAAAAAGAAAAAAAGTGAAGTGCATTTGAAAGAGGAATGCCCTATTTGTTTTAGTTTTTTGAAAAAAGAAAACATTTGCACACCAAATTGGTGTGAACACAAATTTTGTTTAGATTGCTTGACAGAATGGTTAAAAACGAAGGATGTTTGTCCATTGTGTAGAAGTCATTGTGATTACATTAATATAAAATATACTAATCAAAAAAGAGCTATTGTGAAAGAAACTAAATCAATTGTAGATATTTTTGAAACTATTCTAGATGGTGATAATAATGAAGAAGATAATGAACTAGTTTATATCATTCCCAGAACATCAATGTGATAATAAAAAGGAATTTTCTGTTTATAAGAAACTTTGATACTTACGATTATTTAGTCGCTGTTAGTTATATACATTAACAGTTATGGATGAGGCTGTGAAAAAGTTACATGAAGAATTTAACCAATTAACTTCAGATAATTATTATAATGCTATGCATAGCAGACCAGAATATGTTGACTTTTATTGTGAGTTTGCGGAACATTATTCGAAAGGTGCGTCCGCTTGTGCTCAATACTTCGAAAATTTCAATGTATTGCAGTTTGTAGTTGAACTGAAACAATTGGGATTTTTTGTTGAAGTGGTTAGTTTGAAGAAATATATAGGAGATCCAACTATATTAGATGTGATAAAATTGGCAGAAGAAGAATTGGGAGAACTTCAATTTGAAGTATTTGTGTAAGATATGGAGAACTTTGTGTTAGAACTTTATGAAAACTTTTTGATGTCGGAAGCCTGTTCGCGGTTTTATGCGCTTGCGGGAAATGATGCTGAAGCTCAAGATATACTGTGGTATGAGAACTATATGCAACATGCTGAGTTTTGTAAAAAAGGTGTACAAGTGTGTAGCGAGTTCTTAAAGAACAAAGACAGAGTAAAGTTTGTATTGGAACTTAATATGTTAAAATTATATTATAAGAATATATGTGTGTATTAGGAAATTTAAATGTGAGAAATGAAATGTATTTAATAAAACAAAGTTAAATAAAATTATTTTTTTTTATTCATTCATAAAAAAATTATTATAAATATAAAACACATTTGAAAGCGCACACATAGATGGTGACTTTGAATGATAAAAACATTTAGGTGTTGAAGCAATTAAAATTGGTTGTTCATCTAATTCAATTATTGGTTTGCTGGAATATTTTCTTAGGTAATCTGCTTTTTCGTTTCCTTTAACGTAAACAAATTGCGCTTGTTCAGTCAATTTTTTTACAATTGTTGAAAAGTGGTGTAGTGGAGTATAACCGATATTCCAATTAATGCAGTGGTGATTTTTCATTAACCATACAGCTTGCTTGTGCGCTTCAGGAGAAAGAGAATTCAAAGAAAATGGTTGCTTGAAAACATAATGACTAATTTTTTCTCCATCATAGGCAGCTAATTCTTTAGGTAGAAATTTATTCTTTTCATCTTTGAACGCTTGAATATCCAAAACTAATCTCATATTTTTAAAGTTGCAAATTTTTTAAACACAAAGTTTTTATTGGAATATGATTCAATACGTTTTTTCAGTTCTTCTAAATTTTTAATGAAAATGTCTAATTTCTTGAACATATTGTAAGATCATTACTTCATGAACTATATTAAGAACCTGCTTGGAGTTGCTCTATCTTTAAATGATCTTATACAACTAAGAAATATTTGTTCAAATGTTAAATAAATGTAGTGCTTCAAGAGGGTGGGGGTGAAATTTAATATTAAAAGCAACTTGAAAATTAAAGTTGTTTAACAAGTTTAGTGAGTGGGTTGTAAGTGAAAACTTTATCATGTAATATTAAACAATACGCTGAAGTATCTTTTTCTAAATCTTTGTTTAGTTCAAATTCTACTCTCATTACTACAGGTCCAGCTTGTAAAGATTCCTTTTGATGTGAGCAATTTATATAAGCAATAGGAGCTTTTGATTTAAAATCGCTTGGGTCAAATAAAGGTTCTTCGGTTTTTGCATAGTAAGAAGATCGAAATTGGGAATACATTTCATATAATATAGCATATTTATTATTACTTATGTCCAGGAGAAGATCATTATAGGGGTATCTTTCAGAATTCAAAAAAACTTTAATATTTCTCAAGTTTATATCATTAAATTCACTCATATTTGATATTTTCGAATCTCTCTTCTCCTGTTGGAACGCAACTATAACATGACGAGGAGTTTCAACTCTAGTAGATGTCTTAACAGGCCAATTGTGTCTGGATGTTTTCAACAGTTCCGGATATTCAACTAATTCCCAACTTCTAAATGCAATAACTAAATCTGTTCCCTTATCAATAATTTTTGTTAATGATAATTCTTGAGGGATTGCTACTGAAATATGTGGTATATTCCAAGTTAGTTTGTGAAGAGTAATTTTTGGTATTTCACTTGGATCGGTAGTTATAATAGCATTATTGTCAGTGTTATCTCGCACAATTATTAGCTCCTGTTTTGCGTTTAATATAACTTTCCTATAGTCTTCAAAGAAACCCATTAACATTTTAAGAGGAATGCAAACATTAAATGAACCAGTTTTTTCATCAACTAATGTATTTGCTATCTTTGGTGACCATCCTGCATTTTTTAATTTGTCAGATTCATTTGTATTATATGAGAGGTAACCTTTTAGAGTGGATGTTAAACCAACATCCCTTATAGAATCTATCGTAACCCCATTCAACTGATATCTCATTTCTCTAAAGAGAAATGCTATCCCATTGTTTACAAGAGATAGTGTTTTAGAAACTGTTCCATCTGCTTTAGATAATTTTCCCTCTATGTAAAGAAAACTTTCGCAGGGAAGAGTATACTTTTCAATTTCATGAACGGGAATTAGTATTTCATCATTGTTGCTTAATTTTGTTGGCAAATATGGCTCATAAGAATGCAACTCTGAGTGAGTAATAGAATTGTCAATATAAAGTTTTTCGCTAACATTAAGTATACTCATTTCAAAAGTTTAAGTCCAAGTGATTTAAGAAATTGTTTGTTTGTACTTGTTAATCTATTAGCGTTGACTCGACTACTAAACTTAACTTTATTATGTTTAGCTTTATATGTTTTTTGAATTTGTTGAATATTGGCTGTTGATTGAATATCGTTTCTATTATAAAAAATAACCATTATAAATTTAGCTTTTTTACATGTAATCTTAGTGAAACAGTTTCTTTTCGAAAATTAACAAAATCGAGATTCTGATCTAATATTTTAACAGTAATTTTGTCTATTGCTTTCACTATTACCGGAAAATAAATAATATTTTGAGGACTTTCAATTATTTTAAATCCTGGAGAAACGTTTGGGAAAAATTGATGTATAATATGGACAGGTCTTCCGTTCAGATAGGAACCTTCAGCAATACTGCAATCTATACATAAGGAATTAACTTTTATAATTTCAGCTGGATTGTCTGATAATTTACTTTTTCCATCACCTTTAATAGTTTGGTTTTTAAATCCTAAAATTTTTCCAATAGTTCCATCTTTAAATGTAATATCAGCCGTAGATTTAATTTCAGATTGTAAAGTGTTATGATTAGCATATAAGTGAAAAGATATTCCTTTTTTATCAAAAATATTTTGTAGAAATTTATTTATATCGCCTATTTCATAACTACCAGCAGGTATTTCAACATAATCGTTTGAATTCCCGTAATACAGTTTGTTATTAGTTTCATCAATGTTGGGAATGGCATTAAAAGTTTCAAAATTTGTTAGTCCTATAACATAATCTGAGTCTTCATCTAAGTAAATTGGTGGATTAAATGATGCAAAAAGTTCACTACTTTGTGCAGAAAGAGCTATTGTAAATGACATGTCAGTTCCCACAACCTCTTTAAAATAAAGAATAGTTCATAATTACATGTTTATATAAAGAAATTGTAGACAAAGTTGCCCACAAATTGATGAATCATATGATTGATAGGAATCATGATTATAAAAGATGTCATTTTTGCTACCATCGCTAAAGAAGTATGATATTATTTCTGCAGGTGGTCTTAAACCTCCAAAACTATCAAAATAAATAATTTGTTTACCGTGCTTTACATAAGCTGTCCAATGAGTTCCTGGACCATATTGATCATCCAAATTAATAATAGCACATTCAACTTTATTTATAACTTTTGGTAGTTTATTACGCATAAATATTCCTCGAAAATTAGGGATTTTCAAAAGCCTCACATATTTTTTTAACTCAAAATTTGAAAGTGGTTTGCGAGGTAGCATATTTAACAGTTTTTTGCATAGGGTTTCAAATATAATCCACAACCTTGCTTATAAGGTCGCAAAAAGAGACCTTTACCAACTGACATTTGCTCTATAGCCTTATTATGTCTTTTTTGTTCTTCAAGTTTATTTTTTGCACTTTTAACCGCATTTATTGATGAAGCAATTCCTGCAGCTCCCCCACTTAGTGCTCCCAATGCAGAGAGTCCTGCAAATATTGGAATTAGCGGTAACAAACCACCGAATTTTGGAATTGGGATAATTCTTTTAGCAGGTTGTTTTACCTTTACGTTTCCTTTACTGATAGATGCTAGAGCATCTTCAGCCGCAATTCGTAAATTTTTGTATTTTCTTCCCAATATCCCCCTTTTCGCCCTTCGTAACGCTGACTGAAATGAGATAGTCCTGGTAGTTCTTTTTCGTTTTTTCAATTTTATTCCTTTGCCTTTTTTTATTCCTTTTCCTCTCTTTTGAATACCCATACCTAACTTAGACTTAGTTTTCATAATACCCGCTATTCCTAGTGCGGCTAATCGTTCGCCTAAAGAAGCGTCACTCGATTTAAATCTTTGAAAAGCTCTTTCCGCTAATAACTGATCTGCCCTGTTGCGATTCTTCAAGTCGGGAAATTTATAATAAGCAATATCGTGTTCTTTGCAAGCTTCGTCTAAAGGATTTTTACTCTTATCTCCTCGCTCAAGACGTTTAACAAGTTTTGTTCCTGGACCACAATATTTGTATGATGGAATGTGTAATTCAAAAGGTAGTTTATTAATAAGACTGTTTAGTGAACCACCTTTCAACACGAGCATTAAGCTTTTAATAGAGCTAGATGTAACATATCCCAATATATATATAATATGAAGTTTACAGTTCCTTTCTTCATTGAAACAGTTAGAGCTTGCTCAACACTGATCTAATGCAGATCGAAAAGCAACAGTTTTCTTTACCGATAAAAAATCATGATCTAGATATAATAAATTTTAGAAAGCATGGTGTCTTGTTTGGAGGTTCATGTAAAAGAGCAATAGTTGTAGGACCCTCTGGATGTGGAAAAACTAATGTAATTATTGCCCTATTAACTTCCGAAAATGGGTTAAGATTTGGAAATGTGTATATTTACTCAAAATCATTATATCAATCAAAATACGAGTTTTTAAGAAATCTATTAAACTCAATTAAAGAAATAGGATATTTTGAATCATCTCGTGAAGAAGATATATTACCACCGAATGAAATTAAACCTAATTCTATAATCATATTTGATGACATTGTTTGTTGTGATCAGAATATTATGAGAGATTACTTCTGTTTCGGTAGACATAAAAATACTGATTGTTTTTATTTAAGCCAAACATATTCAGCTGTTCCTAAACAATTAATTAGAGATAATACCAATTTGTTAATAATATTTAAACAAGATGGTACAAATTTAAAACATATTTATGATGATCATGTAAATACCGATATGTCTTATCAACAATTTAAAGACTTATGTGGTATTTGTTGGCGGTCAGATTATGATTTTGTAGTTATTGATAAAGATTGCAACATGAAATCTGGTCGTTATCGAAAGGGATTTGATAACTTTATTAAATTTTAGAAAATATATATAACCATCATTTCAATTAAGTTAATATTAGTTCATAATCTAAACTATATCGATAAACATGAACGAGAAAATTGCAAAAGAACTAGTGAAAGCTCGTAAAGCCGTAAAGCGAAAATATCAAGCCCTAAAGTCAGATATAGCAGAATCAAAAATTCGCCAAGAAAAAGAGTTAAAGCCCATTACTCAACCTTTGCAGGAATTAATTAAAACTATAAAATCGGAACCATTAATAAAACGGGAAATATCTTCACCTTCGTTCTTTTCAACTCTTCAACATTCTAAATTTTCACCTATCAAACAACAACAACCAACAAGAAGACAGACAAACATATATAAAAAATATCTCCCCACTGAAATACCATCATTTTTGCAAGATGAAGAAATATATGAGAAGAATGATGATAGTGATAATGATGATGTTTTTTTACCCAGCCCTAGTCGCAGATTGAGTTCTACAATGACATCTCAAGCAAGAGGGCGTACTTCTAGTCCAAACGAGTCCACTATAATCGAACCAACTGACGAAGAAGTTAGACAAGACATCCTTGAATTAACTAGAACTCCTGCTTATGAGGAATATCTTGAGGCATTTCATCCGCTCGTAAGAACATTTGTTGATTTGGCAATTAAGGGTAGACGAGATGTGGATAATACTCACGGTCTAACTCATGACCCTGTAGCGGAAAAATGGAAAATTGGAGATAGTTTAATTGATTTTGAAAAAGAAAATTTGAAAGTTAAAAATTTAACCTACAAAGGAACTCCCGGATTGTATGAGCTCATTTTTTTCCAAGATCCAAAGGGTTATACATCAAAAGATCTTGAAAATTATATGGATATTTTAAAAAGAACAAACGCTTATAGAAGAAATTATGATGCTAATGAACAGATACAGGGAACTACCGATCCGAAATATCTAACAATAATTAAACCATATTTAATTGAAAAAAAAATACTGAAACAATCGAGCAAATCGACTACATCCAGCATTTCAAGCGTTTCAAGTCTAAGCAGATTAAGACCACCTCAAACACGTCAGAGAACAACAAAAACAAGATCTACAAAAGGAGGAACGTTGTTAAATTTATCAAATAAAAAAATTGATTATGTCTATTATGATGATGTAAACGAACTAGTGGAAAGATTAAAATTACTAGTTTCTTCGCAAATGGCAGGTCATACGGGCCACCAAAATGAGATTATATCAATATTGGAAGAACTTCGAGAAGCAAAAATAATTGTATAAAAGGTAATTAATTGCAAAGAAACAATTATTATGTTATAGTCCATGAAGGTAAAATGTCGATTGATAAATTCGGATCACACATACTTTTCAAAGATCAAAATAAATTATTAGAATATAGAAATGCTCCTTCTTCTTCTTCTTCTTCATCTTCTGAGATCTTAAATATTGTGGATATTAATAAAGTAAAATTGTATTATAACATTGTTTTACCTTTTATCGGAAAATGGGATTCCATTAATAATCAATATGAATTACTTCAAGATGGAAGAAATACATATGTTTTCCCATTCAAAGAGGGATATATAGAGAAAGTTGAATATCCAAAAGAAGATGTTGCTCTTCATATAAACGGTAAAGCAGTAAAATATGGAACGAAAACCAAAATTATATTAGGTGATATAATCAGTTTCCACAACGCTAAAAAATCGATAACATATTTGCCTTTGTTTTATGGAGAACTTGTAATAAAATGTCCAATTATAATAGAACAATAAACATTCTTAATTTACAACTATGACTGTTAACTTTAAAGAAGAAATTGTTAATGAACTTCATAAGCCAAGCAGAAAATATTACAAACGTCGGAGGGTTATAGTAAAAGGTTTAAATGATTTATGGCAAGCTGATTTAGTCGAAATGATACCTTATTGGAAATTGAATAGAGGATATCGTTACATGTTGGTAGTAATTAATGTATTCTCAAAATATGTTTGGATAGAACCAATTAAATCAAAATCAGGAAAAGAAGTTACTCAAGCTATGAGAAAAATTTTGGAAACTGTTGAAAATGTTCCAAAACACCTTCAAACTGATATGGGAAAAGAATTCTTTAACAAAGATTTTCAAAAGTTAATGACTGATTTTAGCATAAATCATTATAACACTTATTCTAATTTAAAAGCCAGTGTAGTGGAAAGAGTGAACAGAACTATAAAAAATTTAATGTGGAAAAAATTTAGTTTACGTGGAAAGTACAAATGGATTGATATTTTAGATGAAATAGTTCAGAAATATAATAACACAAAACATTCGACAATCAATAAAAAGCCAGTTGAAGTTAACAAAAATAATGAAAAAGACATTTTAAGATCATCTTTTACTCGTGCAAAAACAATCGATCCAAAGTTTCCAAAATTTAGGGTTGGTGATTATGTGCGGATAAGCAAGCAGCGAGAAGCATTTTCCAAGAGTTACACGCCGAATTGGTCAAATGAAATATTTAGCATAAAAAAAGTTAAAGTTACAAATCCTACTACATATTTGCTTCAAGATGAAAAGAACCAAGAAATTGCAGGAGGGTTTTATGGAGAAGAGTTGCAGAATGTTAAACATCCAGATGTCTATTTGGTAGAAAAAGTAATAAGAAAAAAAGGAAATAAAGTATATGTTAAATGGCTTGGATTGGATAAATCACACAATTCATGGATTCTTAAAAAAGATGTATTATAATTTAATGGTTGTACCTTAAACGTATTTTAATTAAAATTTTTATATATTTTTTTTATCAAATAAAACAAATGTTAGTATTGAAATATTTTATTAAAAATCAATTTAAATTTAAACATTAAACCTTTCATTAAAAATCTTGTTCCTATGTTCCTTACTCAGAAATATGTCCAAAACATTTTGACATTGCACAATTCTTCTATCAAATCGAAGTCTGTCTGCATAAAATTTCTGATATTCAGATATTCGCGCTTGCCTGTAAGCAAAGGACCACACCACCATCCAATATAGTTTATTTTTATCTTCACAAATATTGACCGATTTCTTCATAATATTTCTTCGTTGAAAGATTATTTTTTAATTTTTCTTCCAATTGTTCCGGATACAACAAAAGCATTTCCAGCATCACACATACATTTTCACTGTTGACATTCTGATTTGGATGTAGCACTTCATATATGTCGGATAGAATGTTTCTTGATTGTGTGCAAAGGCTAGTTTGAAACAATTTGAAATACTTCTCAAATTCTTGTTTGTTAATTATTTGAATTCTATAATCCACAATCTCAATGAGCGACCATAAGGTGTCAACAGAACTGCATGAAAGATAAACATAATTTCCATGCAATTTTTGAATTTTTAAGATGAGGCAATCATTATATTTATGAAAGCTTAAAGTAATGTTACCACACATCAACGATTGTGTATCTGAATTAGAAGAATAAAAATAATTAGCTATCACTCCCTGGTATTTCAACAGAGCTTTCCATTCATCTTCATTTAGACTCACATAAAATCCGTTTCTGCTTCCAATAAGAATTCTTGGTGAAAAATCACTTAAACTTATCCCAACAGCTATGAACTTGGATGAAGAATTATTTAAATAATACACTTTAGAATTTAGAAGTTTTTCACTAATTTTTATACATGAATCGTCTTTCTTAAACACATTATTAGTATTAGTGCTATACTCATTTACTTTACTGAAATTAGTATACATGTTTATTATTAAGTGTGATCTGGTAAACTGAACTGTTTCGAGATAGTCTTTGATGATATAATATGATCCCCACCAGTTATCATCCCCACTCTTTTATCAGAAATTTTAAGGTTGTTCGTTTTAATTGTATTCTTATTATTCTGTTTTGAATTTATAATACATAAGTCCTAACACTGTTATGAGAGAAAGTAAACCTACTGTTAATACTACATTAATAATATAAGATATATAACACTTGGAATTTTCTTGCTCGTTAAAAAGGGTGTTGTTTAAATATGTAAGATTTGTTGATTTTATAGGGTTTTCTCTATGTATCAATTCGGAACATTCATCATTTTTACGTTTGATGATCCAATTTGTGTCATAAATGGTATTGTTTACATAATAATATAAAATTTTGAAGAAATTGCTATTAATGTTCATCTGCTGCATTTTAAAGGAAAATGCTTGGCTACTATTATTAATTTTTTCAATTCTCATATGATAACATGATTGCGGTAATTCATAATCCGATGTATTTTTGAAACAAACTAAACTATGTGTCACTTTATATGGAATATGCACATATAAAGTATTTCTTGTAATGTAATATAACAAAATATATGGGGTAAGAGACATGATTAAAACACCTTAAAATTTTAATTCTATATTCTAATAAACAAGAAGAGACAACTCTATTACAGTATCATCGACTGAATGATGACATTTACAATAATTCAAATTATAAATAGCAAAAAAAAAGGGATAATGAAATTTAAAACATAACAATTACAATATTTTGGATGCCATGATGACATTCGCAACAGTCAAAATTATAAACGAGAAAAAGAAAATGTTTGTATTAAATTTTGTCATAACAACATCTTGGTCTTCACATTTCTTCATCTTACAAAGCCACAAACATTCAGCTAAGTCACACTTGTTGTGAAGTCTATGATGTTCTTCAATAGGACAATCATCAATCGTCCATTCAAAAATTTCAGCACCACAGTAAAAACATTTGCAAATATCAGCAATTAACAAATAATAAAAACCTGCCCCGGGCTAAAACTTCGGGCCTTAATTTACCCTTCCATTTATTAAATGTTGAAAGTCTTTTTTCATAACTTCTATATGAAATATTATCAATTTCTTTATCACAACTTTCTAAACACATGCTTTGGTAGTTAGGCTACCTTTAAGTAATACAAAGCTTTTTCCTATCTTAAATACAATCCAACAACCTTGAAAAATCGGTTTAGAAGAGAGGGAACATTGTTTTATAATAATTCTTTATGCTCATCTGCCCATTGATAAAAAGGAATATCATGATGACCCCATGAAAGTGTATCAAAGCTGTCCGGAATTTTATATCTTTTGTCGTCTGAAGAAGTTAGAGCTAATTTATTCACCAATTCAGTAAACATATTATGTAAACGAGATCGAAAGGTATACATAGTGCAAAACGTTTTTGAATTATTTTCAACTACATCTTTGTAATGAATATATGTTAACTGATTTTTGATACTACTTTTTTTAACCCCTTTTGCTCTTTTAAGCAAACCACTTTCTGTTTTAATGCAATATGCTTTCGCTCCGGTTCCATAAAAACTTTCAATAGGTTCACCAGCATATTCATCTTTAAATTTTCCAACCACAGATTTAGTAATTGGCATATTATGACAATTGCCGATTTGATAATTTGAAGTATCAAATCTATCTATATTACCCTTTATGTCATCATAAACATTTTCGGTTTGAATTTCTAAAATGAAGGAGTCTGTATCAGTATACAAGAGTTTAACTTTTTCACCGTATGAAGGTTTAAGAAAATTGTAAAAGAAATCATACATTAAAGTTTTTGATATATCCAATATGGAAAATCCCACATAAATAGGTTTATTATATTCAACTAAAACTTTTTGCATTTGAACCGCAACTAAATTTTCTGAAAATATGGTTAAGTCTTTGAAGTAAGGTTTTGCAATAAGATTTTCTGCGCCATCTTTTCTACTGTTTTTTGCCCATTCAGTAACCAACCTAATATTAGTCCTTTTGTCAACATTTTCCATTGTTTTTCCATAAATGCTATTATTCGCTACTTTATATGTACTTTTTTCAAATTTGTTTTTAGATTCATTTCTTAACTTGGTGTTTAAATCAATATATTTTTTTAGCCATGGTGATTGATTAAACTTTAAAACTCTATATATTTTAACTATCTCTATGCCATTTTCAATGCATTGTTTCAATAAAGAATAATGAAGAACATATTTTTCCTTATTATTTAAATTTGGAATTAACTTTGACCATTTTGAATTAGGAGGTTTGTAATTTTCAGGACAGAATGGAAATTCATTATGTTGATCATGTAATATATTTGGATATTTTAAATCAACTTCAAATACATATCCTGATTCTGCAGTGTCAGAAATATTCATTATGTTTAAATTTTCAATTTCATCGTTTTTTAACCAAATAAAATTATTTGTTGGAAGATATTGTGACATTGCATAACCATATAAGTTTGTTGCATCAAGATACAAAATATATTTGCTTGGTTCTGATGGATCATAATTTGAGAGAAATATATTATTTGCTTCAGATTTTCTACTTATACAGGTACTGACTCCTCCACGAACATTACTTTTAAAAAAATGTAACATATCAGGATCGGTTAACAATTCTAATTCTACCCCAGTGTAACGTAAACATGCATCAAAACTTAAACCGGGAAAAGTGTAATAATGAGCAGGATCTAATTTATAAGTGTTTATACATGTTTTTCTAAAATTTTCGAAAACATCTGCAAGGAGTAACACATCAGATTTTAAATAAATGTCAGAATATTCGCCAATCGAATTGCATTGAAACAAATTAAATACAATGTTGGCTCTCTCATACTCTCTTTCGGAAATATGTTCATCTGTTAGATCATTATAAAAGTTTTCCTTATCAGGCAAATTTACCTCATCTAGTTTCGAGTAGTTGTCGATATATTTATATGGAAAAACTCCTTTTTGACGAATATATTTAAATTGTTCTTTGTCATTAAAGTATTTTGATACTTCTTTACATTGAAGATCATCAAGCGTTTCAGATAGATTTGCCAAAGAATATGGTAAAAATTGAAATGAATCTATAAATCTAATATGAAAATATTTTTTTTTTAAGGTATTTGATTTTTTATCGAAATAGGAGCCAACTTCAATATGTTTTTCAAATGAAATATATTTTTCTTTATTTTGAGCTATTACAGATAATTGTTCATTATTTTGACATATATTCTTAATAAACAAATGGGAATCATAATTCCTCAAATTATGTAATATTACAGGAATAAAATTTGGTTGTTTGTAATTTAAATTACAGATGGAATGTGCAGGACCTCTATATTTTCCAGTGATATGACAATGATCAGCAACTTTATCATTATCAATATATTTGTCACAAATATGACACTCATTAGTGTAGTTCAAATGTATTTTATCTAATTCAGATAATTTATTCATTTTTTTTATGAACTTTAAGATATTTGCTGTATAAATTACAAATATCTCTCTCTAAAAAATTTATAAAGATTTGGGCACTGTTAGGTCCTCTATATAGTTCAAATTTGGAAAAACTATCATCAAAGGAACATTTAATATAATAAGCAAATGAATATGGAAGGTGTTCACATTTTTTAATTGTGTATGATGCAGAATTATCTAATTCGACTTCCATGTCTGAATTATTATCATCATTATTTAATAGAGGCTTAAGAATACATTCGAAGTCAGCATATACAACGAAAGGAACTTCCATCTGTTTTTGAATGTTAATAAATTTAAGAATATTTCCGGGAGAATTATTTCCAAATTTATCGGCTTTGATTTCTGTTGATGGTAAATTAATTCTAACAAAATCACAATCAAAATTGTTGTGTCTAACTAAGTATTCTTTAGTGCCAAAATATTGTAAACAACCATCACAAAGATGTATTTTGCCATTATGATTAGAAACTTGCTTTGAAATTAATTTAGACAAATCGGAAATGTAAGAGTAATGAAAATTTCCATCATCATCACTAATTAATAACAAGTTCACATGAACTACTTTCTTATTTTTTGTATAGTGGAGGGGACCAATTATTTGATATTCAAATTTAAAATCTTTTTCAAATTGTTCGAGGCCATACACATTAATTGAAATTTCATTTTGTGATTCAAATTTTGGAATGTCTTTTAAAGTAACTGGAAAGTTTATACCTGTTACGTTCAACAATGTTGTGAAATGTGGGTATGATGTAACTTCACAGGCCAGTCCTGTAGGAGGATGAATTGCTGCAACAATGGACCACGCGAAGCAGCAGTTATCGTTGTTCCTAGGATTTATAACTGCATGCTTCATCCTTATTTCTTCAGGTAATGGAATGTGTGCTGACGCGCGAAGGGGATTATATTTGTTGATGTTCACTTCCAAATGCAGAATTTTCACTAGTATCCATCCTGAAAAGAATAAAAAATAAAATAAATACAATTTTAAAAACTAATATTTTTAAAATGATAATTTTTTTTAAAATTGGCCATATTTTTAGAATATTTTCAACAAAAGAAAATAATTTACCTGAATCACGTTCTGCTAGTTCATCAGATTTTCGGTCTATGGTTTGCAACATGTCTTCCAAGATCAATGAGAGTGTTGTGCTGCTACATATAATATGGAATGGTGTGTTAAACGATTTTACTTCTTACTCCTCATTGGTCGGATTGAAATATAACCCAAACAATTCCAAATTTAATTTTAGCGTTATTAGCCTTTTTAATTCGGCTTCTATTACAGTTACAATTTTATTCAAAATTGTATTAAAAAAACTTTTAATGTTGACTTCAAATTGATCTGCCGAAATCCTGTACGATATTATTCGTTTTTGAAACGCAGATTTAATAATTTGGATTCCATCTTTACTTCTGATTATCGCATTGTCTTTGTGGCTGTTTGTTCTCAAATGACTTGCCCACATATTTCGCCTCACAGTTTTTTTACATTCCTTGCAGTATTTATCATCTGAAAAAAAAACGAAGTAGATGTTAGTTTAAACATTAAAACTTAGAACGAAGAAAATTACAGTTTACACATTTAAACAACGAAAATAAAAATTAAATAGCACATATCAAAAAATCTTACCATTGGTAGAAGTGGATGTCATTTCTGTTGTCTTTCCACAAACTTGTCGAATGTGACGCATAAGATTATCTTTGCGGTTGAAGTTTCGTTTACATATAAAACATTGGAATTGCATTTTGAAAATCTTAAAAATAAAAATGTCTCTTCTTGTGAAGCTGCTTTTACATTCGGCTGGGAAATGATGAAAAGGTTTGAAACTCATTGTTTTAAATAAAGGAATTTTGGGAAGGTTTAGATTGTTATCGATGGAATTTACCAACTCCTCAAAATTGTTTGTAATCCAATGCTGTCTTTACATTCAACAGGTGAAATAATGAACATTGTTAAAATTCATTGCTTTAAATTAAAGGAATTAAGGAATTTCACAGAATCTAAAGAATAGCCCAAAGTTTTTAATTTTGAAATAATTTTTTTGTTTTTTGAATTAAATTTCTTTTGTACAATAAACGATTTATTTTCTACATTAAAAAATGTTTTGTCTGTTTTAGAAAATGTATTATGTGTCTGTGTTTGTTTCGTTTGTTGCATCTGTGTTGCGAGGCCATATGGTTTATTTTGAATTTTAAAAAATGTATCGTCTGTTTGAAAAACTATCGTCTGCGTATCTTGTTCCGTCTGCGTCTCTTTTGTATTGTTAAATTGTTCTGTTTGGGTTTGTTTACAATTATTACAATTTTGAATAGAAGGAGGTGGAGAATTCATACTATTCCATGAAATGTCGCTAAACTGATCATTTCGTAACATAAAATTTTGAACTGGAATGAATTCATCAGTATTTTCAGAGTTATCAATAGAAAATTTAAAATTATTTGCTGCAATATTTGTTAGTGACGAAGTAGAAGCTAAAAGTGGACTTTTCTGTTGGTCATAACTTACAAAATCGTTATCGTTAGAGCCATTAGGAATATTTTGCCCGCAGGAAACTGATAAATTACTTAAGGTAGATTTTGAAGAGAAATAGTTTGATTGGTTATTTAATAAGAGAGATTTGAGAATGGTAGAACTTTTTACTGCGGGACTTTCTTGACTACAAGGTATCATATCATCATCATCATCACTAAATCTATTGTCTGATATGTTTAAATTAGTATTTTCAATGTTATTTGATTGTTCATCGATTCGCGAACAAGAAGGTCCTGCTAAAGTTGGATCAAACGATCTATTTAGTGGCAGTTCCACATTATCAGATGGAATTCCTAATAAATCTTTAAATGTTGTCAAATCATCTAAAACTTGTGATGGAATTTCACTCTCACTATTTTTTCCCCAGTTTAAATTATTTTCCACCACAATATTGTTATATTCAAATGAATTTAAATTAAAATTATTATCCAAAGGTGTGATTTCAATATTTTCTTCTAAATTTAGATCCAAATTATTATTTTCCAAAGCTATCGTTTCAATATTTTCTCCTAAATTTAAATCAAAATCATTATTATTTAAAGCTGTGATTTCAATATTTTCTTCCAAATTTAGATCAGAATTATTATTTTCCAATGCTGTCGTTTCAACATTTTCTTCTAAAGCAACATTGTCTGCAGTTAAATCTAGCAAAATTTCATTGGAATTATTATAATGTGTGCTACTCTGTTGATTTAATACCCTTTTAGAAATGTTATTTTTAACAATACCTTTTACCATTTCTTTAAAATCTTTGGATCTTTGGCTTAAAGCTTCACTATTGTCACTAAGAATTCCCGGTATAGAAATATCTGACAAAATGTTCACTTTGATGGGTTGGTTTTCAAGATTGGGAACACTGAATGAATTAGAACTCATTTCAAAATTTACCGACC
>MU189990.1:10078-39591 GCA_016904865.1 Pissodes strobi
ACTGGAGTATTAGGATTTTCTTGGAGAGTCAGTAAAACATTTAATTGTGTGTCTTCATCCTTTACTCGAGATTGACTTCACCATTGAGTGCAAAAGTACACACATCTGTAAAAAGAATCCAATTCAAATCTGCTAAATGCTGATTAAGTGCATTCATCATCACTTCACAAAACTGAAGACGGGAGTCCGGATCATCTTCTAGTAACCCTTGTACGTATTGCATTTTATAAGGACGCATTTGACATGATTTTACTGACTTTAATACAGACGTATGGCTTATGTTGCATTCTCTTGTAACCTGTCGAACTGGAGTATTAGGATTTTCTTGGAGAGTCAGTAAAACATTTAATTGCGTGTATTCATCCTTTGCTCGAGACTGCCTTACTCTTGGTATGTCTCTCACGTGGCCCACTTCACGATATCGATTTTCAATTTTGCTGATGGTGCTTTGGGAAATTGCTGGAAGATCAGGGTGTCTTTCGTGAACTAAAGCTGCTACTTCTGCTTGTGTACGCGATCTGTCTCCAAAGCCAATCATCATTAAAATTTCAATTTTTAGTGATTCAGGTAAATACCCCATTTCTGTATGAAAATACTTCTTATTTCAAGTAATGGTTCAAACTGCATAAAATACTGCAACAGATAAATTATTCGCTTCTGCCAAACTAAAAATAAAGTGACCATTGGAATGCGACAGAGAAGTAAATAAAAAACCTTATCAATTGCATTTTTCCCTTTTTATTTAGACATTCCGCGCAGGCAAAATCCATTTGCTAAAATGGCAACATTTTATTATTTTTCTGGCTTTCTAGCTTACCAAAATGCAAAAGTAAATAGTGAATCATATTCCTTTTTTTATTCCCTTTCCAACGAGCTATCACAAAACATACCTTCACATTTAAAAAAAAGGTTGGGGGCGGTTTCTACCCTCAAAAGAGGGTAAATTTTATAAAGATACCAAAAAATGTGCCAAACTGAAAATAAAGGGACCCATGTTCCTTTATTTTTTCAGCAAATAAAGAGGTTCTCTAATATTGAATTTATTCCAGTTGAAAATTCCATCCTGTATAAGTGAAGTCTTAACGTGATACCCGAGTATAAAGACCGACGACTAGCGACAGTAAGCGTCGGTTCCTTTGATGTTATGGGGGTCATATTCGCTTTCTCTCTCTTTTGACGTTTTTGACGGATAGCAATCCTAAATGATTGATCAAAATATGAAGTGCTCACGGTGTTGATAAGTGGAGGTGGAATTAATTAAGTAGTATGTATGTATAGATGTGCACTATAAAATTAATATATATCGCATCAAATAGGGTCAATTAAAAATAAAATTGTATTTGATTGATTCTAAAATTCGAAAATTTAATTTGTAGTCCGGAACCATCGAATATTCGGTTTTTTATTTAAAAAACCTGACGTGTTACGTTTCGTGCTTAAATATAAACA
Source organism: Pissodes strobi (assembly GCA_016904865.1). Classification (NCBI taxonomy): domain Eukaryota; kingdom Metazoa; phylum Arthropoda; class Insecta; order Coleoptera; family Curculionidae; genus Pissodes; species Pissodes strobi. The sequence goes on from MU189990.1 coordinate 11,528, forward strand.
TTTCTAGTAGAGATAGTAGGTACAGAGATAGTTTATAGGAACCTATTCATAAAATAAAAAATTATCTGTTATGAATTGGCCAGTGCAAGACTTCATCTCTAAAGCTAAATATAAATTTTATTAACTAATAAATTAACTTAACTAATTTCTTTCAGGTTTCAATAAGTTTGAGTTAGTCTTTTCCATTTGTGTCTGGTTTAAATGTTACCCTTCGACCCCGAATTTTGGCACAGTGATCATATTAGTATTATAAATGTCCAAAACACAAAACAAACACTGGAGGTCAACACTACTAAACAACACTAAACAAAGGCACAATAACACCAAGAACACACAACAGCTCCTTGACTGGAAATAAAGCATAGCTCAGTATTTACCGCTCCCTTCCTAAATGACAGCTTGCACTCCTATTTCGCGCAGTCGCAATGAAAATTGAAACGCCAGCTGTCGCTACTCGTCGGTCTTTATACTCGGGTGACACACTGCATATAACACAAACATTTATGACCTAAATGGCGATGAGCAAGTTGGGCTTTCAAATGACAACAGGAACCATGAATAAAGAGTGTAACAGAAGTTAGATAGAGAACACAAAATTACAAATTTGCTTTGTTCCGCCTATTTTCGTAAAATCCGGAACAAACATCATTTTTGACTAAACAGTTTTTTAACTATTATCATAAACCTAACTACTCCGTAGGTTTATGCTATTATCCTTGATGTATTATTATTCTATACCCCGGGTGTTGTTTTTAACCTCATAAGGCATGGCGGGAGCTACAGAGGTTCTTGGAACCCAGAAAAATTTGTAGTTTTTTATTTGCTCTACTAAAGCCTAAAACGAATAGCTCACAAATGTTCAACCTTCTTGCGAATATGCAGGGTATGCCTTGAAAATGAATTTACAGTTTTTTGAGGGCCTAAATTTACGGTTCGCCTTGAAAGAATAGAGCCACTTGGATACTTTTCTTCATACGAACGTTTCGAAGCAGATGCTTACTATTAATTTTCAATTAACGAGTTATTTTCTACATGTTTTCTATCAGTTACGCATCTTGAATGGCAACTAATTTTTTTAAAAAAATTGAGTGGGCTTGTAGACCACACTTGAGATGTGAAACTTCTTTTGTTATATACCTATAGGTATTATATTTTTGAATGCTGCATAATTTGTCAGACACCCCGTCTTGCTTCTACAGTGCTTCTACGATGAATAACTTCATCTTTGACTGCATTTACAAATGCTATATCCCTTCCTTCCTTTCGTCTCACCGTGTCACATATTTCGTAAAGCATTCGCCAGCTTACTCTTTAGGAACTCTTCAAGAACTTTTATTCGTCAAACAGATACTGTGATGCACGTATACGCTTAGAAATCAAGAGAACATATATAATAATATAAGGAGCAATATTTATAAGCTCAGTCCTGTCTCCATGTTGAGGTCCGCTTTTCCGTGGACAAAAAAAAACGTAGCTTTCGATAAATACAGAGAAGTACCAACTTTCACTAAAGACAAACTTTTAGCGACCAGCGACAAAATCAAAGAAAAAATGGCCCCAAGACCAGAGAGAGAGGTTATCTCCTGAAATTCTTAACGCAGTAGTGAAGAGGCACTAGGCTAAAGTATTGGAGTCCTAAGCCGGATGCTGGTGAAAAAAATGTTTCCTGAATAATGGAAACTGGCAAAAAACTGCTCCTAGAGAAAGTAAAACAAGGACTCATTTGCTTGCTAAATGTTCCTGGGTAAACTATTGGAACAACTTCTGTTTGGAAGGTTTAAACATGAAAGTGTATCTATACCAATTTGGGTTTCAGAAAATGCATGCAATTCGGTCCCATGGGAGGGAATACTGGAAGAATTAAAAAGACAGCAGATGTGCGATGTGCAGTACTTGTGCGACATGATAGCAAGCTACCTTAAAGAAAGATGGAGTACCTCAAGGGCCCGTCCTAGATCTACTATGATTTCGTCCTGGGAATCCCTACGCCCGGCGAGTTAAACTGATAGGATACGTAGACGACCTTGAGACTGTTGTAGAGGAAAAACATGAAAGCAGATTAATGGATACGGCAAATAGCATATTGGAGGATATAACACAGTAGGTTGTAGACAAAATAACTCAGCCTAGCTTCACAAAAAACGGACCTTGTCACCCTTGCAGGCGGACATACATTGAAAGAAATCGAGGTACAAGTCAAAATTCAATAACAACTGAAATACCTTCATAGAAATATAGCAATAGGAGAACAAGTTAGAGGTGTGACAAAAAAAGCAAGCAAGGAGATTTGAAATAGTAGGCTGCTCCCAAGCATAGAAGGTCCCTGAGAATGAAATAGATGGATACCTTTTACCTTTTACCGTAATGAAATCAATAATAATTCTTTTTGGAAAAGAGCTATGAAAAGTGGCGTCAAGAGTGGCGGAAAGATATAAACAGGGGCCTAAACACTGAAAGGCTTATTCCAAAACTGGAACCATGTATTAAGGTAAAACATGGAGATGTAACTAACCTGCCACCATGCACATTTTATCAGTGGAAATGGATATTTACAGCCTTGCAGACAAAAATTTACGATGAGAGGTACCATACGGTATTTGAATGCCCTAGGTGGGATGTAGACAGAATCACGTTAGAAATAACACCATAGGACAGATAATTCCAAAAAACAAAATAGAAAAGATGCTTATAAATATCGGAATCTGGAGAGCTCTAAGCAAAATTGCTAGAATTGCCACCGATCAAGGAAATAGCCGCCAGACTAACTAAAGCACAGGTCACGTAAAAATGGACAAAAATTATTTTAACAACAATCTAAGGACGCTCTTTGAAGTAACACCCGAAGGCTGTTCCAACGGGGAAAGTAACAGCGTTCGGAGAGCGAAGGGTTGAGACATAATTCCTAGCAAGACATGAATTCGACTTGTTGCAGGGACATAATATCATTCGTTTGCAAGTTTTACGAATATTCCTATTTCTCTATAAAAAAAATTATAAAATTAAAGAATATGGCATAACTACCAAAAATGTAAGTATCTCAAAAAATGTAATATCTATATCTTTTCATTGGTGGATACCATTATTTGACGTGTTCTCCATATTTTAGCGAAAAGAACTTTACTCTTTTAGATTTTTAAAACCTTTTTTGTATTTAAAATGGTGAGATAAATGCAGAAGATGGTATAATATACAGTCACTCGGTACACTTAAACGTATTAATTTATAAATCCAGAATCATTGAGTAGCTTTGTATATTACTGAGGAACGAAACTGATAATCGAGTAAAAATTATCGACGAAACCCAAGTATAAGTAATTATCAACCGCCCAGCCATCCCATACATAATATATAACTTCAATCTGTGAAGGCAAAGCTTCCTTGATTTAATTAGAATGTATAGGGGCACATAGTTGTCAATTACATTAACTGACGCTATACCCAAGTTAATTTAACTTGGAGCTAAATGATCTTGTGATATGAATTTAGTTTAATATTCGGGCTATTAAGAGACTGGCGTGATGCCCAGCTTTAAATTGTATTGATCTTTGGTTCGGTATATAAATAATGTGACGAAATAAATGCTTAATGGATAGGATATGGGCGGGGTATGTAAATTGTACAATAAGAGCACATATTGTAATTTAAGTTCATTATGATAAATCAAGGAAGTCTATTTCATATTATTAGTTCGTGCACCCTATTGGCATATGATAATATGAAATCTTGCTTTAAGTATCTTATCTAAAGATGTTAAATAATAATAATCATCTCATTCTTCTTCTTGTTCTACTTTTATTAGGGTGTGAGTCAATGGTATTTTTTAAAATTCTCTTCTAAATGATCTTCGGTAGAAGTTTAGACATAGTTGATTTTCCTTCTATTTTTTTATAGTCTTTCTTTAGGCAACTGTATATAGGGTTTATTTATCATTAATAATGCGGCAATTCACGCACCTGTCACTGAAGCATGAGTTCCAATGGAGTTTGAGAGGTCTTTGTTTAGCTAATCTGTTTGTCTGTTTACCTACCACGACTATACGTTCGATCTATTTTCCCCAATGCCTGCAGCTGCCACGGATCCATGATCTTTTATGAAAATTGAGGCGTAGCGATCTCTAGGGAGATCTTCCTATTTGCCTTCTGCTGTCTGGTTTATCTGTTGTTATTCCTTTGGCAAGTGTTTTATCAATCGGTTGACCTAATCTATTCAGCGTCTAATAACAATAACAGTATTTTTTATAGCTTTAGCGTAGATTTACCCCAGATACTCACATATTGATTATATCTTGTTGAGATAGAGCTTCCAGCGCTGAGACAATATGAAATACTAGATTTGGAGGCTAAATTTGTCTCTCATGAGAAATATTACCTATTTGATAATAGAGGGGATACTGTCGTATTCTTTCGTCTTATTATTAATATTGTCACATATACGCTCCTACCGCTTGTTGCCTATGGACCTGACTTCGTTGCAGTAGTTGCGCTGTGCTCTTTCAGAAGACGGAGCTCAGATATAGGTAGTTGGGAGAGATAGATAGAAACACTCGGTGTAAAAAGGCTTGGTTTATTAACTTCAGGTTGAGTATAAAAGGTTTAAAGTATTACCAAAATATTCGGGAATGCATATCTCGTAAGATCCCTGGGATATTCCTCGCGAAAATGTTAACCACGAACAGCAGCGAGAGAGAGGGAGAGCTAGCCTGAAGGGCTGTTACAATTAGATTGACGGGCGGATAGATTATTTGATCTGGCTGAATATTTAGTTACGTAGTTTACTTTTTTATATGTAGTTAATTTAAATAGCACTTTGCCTTATGGCGTTATTAATTTTCACTGATTCACTTTTAAGGCGTGCCTGATCAGAGGGGCTTTTCCCTTTCGGTAATTCGCACTGATAGGTCTTTTTTGAACGTGCCTGATCAGAGTGGCTTTTCCCTTTCGGTAGTTCGCACTGATAGGTCTTCCCTTTCGGTAGTTCGCACTGCAGATCAAAGTCTGCCGGTATGGGCTGCTGCACAGCTTTTTATACCAAACTTTGACCTCTAATTCAAGTATTGTTTTGAATTATCAACAAGGTTAGTCATAACAGTTTATACTTTAATTAACAACAATTTATAATTGCGATTCAAGGTTAAGTTCAAACTTCCCACTGTATGTTAGTTGACAATATGTATAATAATAAGTAAAAATCTTATATTATTAAGTTCTTAATATGAGGGCAATTGGACTAGGTACAAATATACGTCTATCTTTTGCGAAGAGTTAATTTCGAGGTTAAATTCTAGAATCAGATATTATCTGGCTTACTTGTCTATCATTATGACAAGACTTTCGGCTTACGTGTGTCTTGAACCCATTTCTGTATAATTCTATCTTATCTTTGAACTGCTTGTTTTTTGTCGCAGACTCCTCATTATTTTTTTTCTGCTGTTTTTTTCGTGTCTTTGCTTCGTAAATCAATATGAACGCCCAACAGGTCTTCTTTAGTTTAATCTCGTTGCTGGCTTTATTTACATCTTTTATCAGATGATATCTTCTGATATTCCTTTCTTAGTTGCATGACACCATACATGTTTTCTAATGTTCCTGACGAGGAATGTAACGTTGCAAACGTTACTGAATACAATATTGGCATTTTCTTCTTTTACTGGTTAATTTGTGTTAGCGATACTCCCGTTACCTTACTTCTTGTGATCTCACTCCAGGTGTTCCAACCTGCATGACAGGTACGGTACATCCGTTTAATACGCCACTTGACAAAGGTGGTATATATTCGTGGGTGAGAAAATTGATAGTCCTTCTCGCCTGAACACTCAAGGTGAGCAGGCCTTTTTCCGTATCGGAATTCATCTTTACTATTTTTGACCCTGGTCTAATTACTGCCTGTTTGTGTCTTTGCCGTATTGAGCAAAATAAGTAGAATGACCATTGTCTCAAATTATCAGCCATATTGTCTATAAACGTTGGTGATGAACTTGAGTGGTGACCCCTTTTTTAAGTTATATCGACACGAGTGTTTCTATTTAAGATAGCTAAAGTTATTTATCATCCAACTAGGCTCCATCTGTGGGACAGAATTCATTCTATGGGATAGAATTCCTTCTGTGAGGTAACACTTTTTCCTCTCGACGCTGACGTAGCTAATCCCGCTGTCAGTTAGCCGTACCGAGGTTTTTCTTCAGGGTGACGCAATTACATGGTGGAGAGTACTTCCTAAGAAGCGCCAGTGCCTACAACTCAACTAGATTCAAGTAAAATAAGTTTATATTTATTTAAGGACGACCTTAATTCTCGATCTGTCGTGATATATTATTTTAATTAATGAATTTTTAACTAATGACTGTAGGTCGTTTGTATTAATTACCGTATATCGCTTACCGTTACCTAACATTTTAATTCATGAATTTATAATTAACGACTGTAAGTCGTTTAATTACCGTACATCGCTTATCCGTATATATTATTTTAATTAATGAATTTATAATTAACGACTGTAAGACCTTTGTTTTAATTACCGTATATCGCTTATCCGTATAGATATCATTTTAATTAATGAATTTATAATTAACGACTGTAAGACGTTTGTTCTAATAACCGTATATCGCTTATCGTTATTTATAATTTTAATTAATGACTTTAAATTAAACGATTTAACGTCTAGCGTTTACATTCTCGTTAATTCTCATTTCATTTACTGATTTAGCTATCTTGTTTATCGAGCTTACCTTTAAAAGCGATGCTTAATTTTATTATTAGTTAGTTAGAGAGTTCATTTGGCCAGTGTCCGAATAGCTGATTGAGTTAATTTTTACTGTACTTGACTGTAAAGCTCATGGCAGTAATTTATTTCACATAACTGCAATTTACTAATTTAATTTGTCGCCTTGATATTGGGATCGACTTGAACTCAAATCGTTAACGGCTGTAAATGTACATATTTATCTCGCAGGTTACTTTATTGATTTTTTTACTATTGAGGACTGTTTCTTGGTCTGTTTATTGGACTGCCACAGGATTGATTTAGGATAAGCTTGATCAATAATCATTTCATTTATACCTACCTACCTGATTGTATCTATACAATAAGAATTGGGTCATATTAATGTCAATCTCAAAGTTATAAGGTATAGATAACAAGTAGTATATTATGTTTCTTTGATCTATTATTTTTGTAATATCGGTGAGATCTAACAGGAGAATCTTCTTATTGATTTAAATGCGTAACCAGAACCTCAAATTGATTTGAGATAGGATTAATGGTCCTAAAAGAATTAATTGATTTGATATTTTTTTATATAAATAAGTTATTTGTAACCTTGATGTTTATTTTGGTAAATTACAGTCAAGATATTAACTAATCTGCGTATTCAAAGTTCTTCGATGTTCCTCTACAGGGTATTTTTCAAAATTTTATTACCCTATAAATATCAAGGATTAATAATCATTGATAAATTTCTTGTAAAAAAATTTAGTGACGCCCTACCCTAATTGCCAAGACATACGCCTTTTCAAAAAACCTGGCCTAATGAGCAATTATTAGCAAATAAGGTTACATATTTGGCATCCAACGCTTAAGGCTGGTTACAGGAAGAACTACATGATTTGAAAATGTTTGTTAAGAACGAAATCCAACGTAAGCGTGGTACTATCCTGACGACATTAAAATAGAGGTAACGGTGGCTGTGGACTGATCGAACTTGAATTGTCTTCCTCCATCGTTGACCTGAGAAAGTATATCGAGCGGAACAAGGACAAATTGGTGGGATGCTGACAAAGCTAAAGACTTACTCTAAACGAAAGCTCACCAGATAAAAGACAAATATCGAAAGCATAAAATAAAAGGGCTGAAGAGCAAACCATTGCATGGACAGTTTTTCCGAAACGTAGAAGGACGATTTGTCTAGATAGGGAAGCACCTATGCAGTGACTATGCAACTCCGGGTTCAAGAGGGATTCAAAAACCTAATTATAAAAACACAGAATCATGAACTGACACAAAAGAATATCTTGGAACAACCAGTAGATAGCAAATCATGTAGACTATGTAGTGAATCAGAAGAGCATCATCTGAATAGTCTCGCAGGCCTGCTATGAACATTGGAGTATGTGCAAATAGTTAGTTGTATCAGTACCACATAAATACTATGAACATCAACTAAGAAAGTAGTAAACATCTATTATGCACGGTGTTAATTAAGCATATACTTCTTAAGGAACTATTCTTTGAGTGATTCTAAGACGAAAAGTTGGTATAAATATGGTTCCACAAATGCTTCCTGTCTAAATATCTTTAATATCCTTTGGCCGATATTGTTGAAATTTGGTAGTTTTATTTGTAGTGTTAAGGGGCTAATTTAACCCTGACATGAATAAATTTATTGAGTGTGATGGCGTTTCAAGTGCATATTCATATCTAACATACAGGATCGCACCTTGCCATAAGGCGATTATAATATAAATGTTAGTTAGATTACCCCCGTTACGTTTTGTATTCAAATATTTCACTTCGCGCCCTTCGGGGGCGCAACCAACAAAAACTAACCCAAAACATGAAAATCGTACACACATTTGAATAAGCAAGCATCCCTGGCGACACTTGAACGATTATTATTGATAAATAAAAGTAAGCCACTGGCAGTTTTAATATATTTTTTCCTCTTGATTTTTTTTTGTGCCATGAAAAAATGACAGAAACTTCTGTCAGAAATTATCCTTTTTTTAATTAATAATAATAGCAACTACAACAAATAAACTCTAAATTTAACATTTGTAGCAACTAGCAACTAATTTAAACAGTTGTAGTGTCGGCCTCAGTACAATTTACGCACTTTTTCGAAAATATACCTGGCGTATTTTTTTGTTTTGCACACCATAAAACGTTTTGTATCCATATAAAAAGTAATCCAAGGGATTCCATATCGGGCGAGCCAGGAGGCCATAGTCGTGGACCTGCGCTCTCGATACGCCAATTTTCATCCAAAAATTGACGAGTCACTAAATATAGTGTGGTGAACCACCAACGTGCATGTACCACATACGAAATCTTTTCATGACGGAAACTTCTTCTAAAAGTTCAGATAAAACGTACTCTAATAACCTTCGGCATTGTTCCCCATTAAGTCTAGATAAAAGAGAATGATGCCAAATGAAGTAGTCACCGACAATTCCAAGCCAAATATTAAACGAAAACTATTCCTGAAAATGATTATCTATCAAGGCGTGTGGATTGTGTTCAACTTATATGCGATGTTGTGGAAATTAATAATTGAACTGCCAGAAAAAAGCTTCATCTGTAAGCAATACATGGCTGGATTTCTTATGATTTTATTGGGGAACCAATTACTAAACGCTAGCTTTAGAGGCAAATCCCTGGGCAGTAAAGCTTGCACACGTTGCATTTGGTAAGGATATGTACAGTAACCTGCCGTATGCCGTATTACATGGGTAATTTTAAATTTCCGGGCACTCGCACTAGGGTTTGGTTTTAGTTTCATTTAAAACAGCTACTTCAATTTGAACTGTTCTTATTAATACAGGCTTTCCGATGACAACCGTTGCGTTGGTCTGTTTGAGAAAATCATACATGGAGCCTTATAAAAGTTATTCCGCTAGGCACTACACGTTGAGGAAATCTTTCATGATAAATACGTCCTACAGCACTAGAGTTTCCATGAGACATTCCTTAAGAGAAATGCATATCTTCCATTTCACTATTCCATTCCATTCCATTCAACTATGAAAAAAAATATCAAGATGTTTATCAAATGCTACAATCAGAATTTTATTTTTGTTAGGTTCTCCATGTTTTTTTCTGTGTTCCAGAGTTATGCATTTAAGTGGTTTTTATTTTTATTCTTGAAAATAAATCAAGGTGCGAACAAAAATCAATAATCCACCTTGCAAAGACAAGCGTGTCTGGTAGTTAGTGCCGCCTTCGGCACTATACATAAGGCAGCACTTGAGTGTCTTCTAAATCTGCCACGTCTCCAAATTCTGCTGGAGAAGGGTCAGATGTTATGCCTACCAAAATTAACTATTACCATGCCTGTGACATCCTCCTACCAGAGAGGAATGGACGAGAGACTCGGAACATCTGAGTCCAACAGAAAATAGTTGGTTAACTGGTGGCTCCAAGATCAATGATGGTACAGGAGCCGCTGCACGAAAAATAATGGTAAGGTTGAGCTTAAATGATTCCTAGGCAAACATGCAACATTTTTAGGCTGAAGTTCAAGCCATTGATATGACTGCACAGTGGCTCATCGATAGAAACTGGAAAGGCAAGTAAATCAAAATATTGTCGGATAGTCAAGCGGTTCTGAAAACTCTTGAATCTACACTTGAATGGCTCATCCAGGAACTACTCTCCAAACTAGGTAGTAAAAACAAACCTACAGTGATATGAAGCCACCGAAAGAGCTGATGCGCAGGCAGCCGCAACGGCCTACATAGGACGCGAACCAATACTGGGAATAGCTTATTATAACATAGTTAACGGAGCCCTCTCCAGGTGGACACAACAGCAATTTGTAGAATAATGGAGAGAGTTACTGGGTCTAACACATTCAAAGATGGCAGTAAATCTGCTATCAGGATTGAGAACTAGACAACTACTTTAACATGGCTGACAACAGGTACCAGCTGTAGTTAGTATATGCACTGGTCGTCGTCGGCTAAGAAGTCATAATATGAACAAGAAAGGGCTTTCCGAAGAGGCGGTATGCCGCGTGTGCTTGGAGGACAATGGAGCATGTTTTATACCACTGTCCAGCAACGGGGACATTCTCAATGGCACTTATATGATTGAAATAATAATACGATAATACAACTAAAATATTTAATTAAAAAAAATCTACAAATTGTCATCTGAACAGTCGGTTGAGTTGTCGCTCTCACCCACATGTATAATAACTGGTTCTACTGTTTCATCAACCATACTGTTAAGCTGCCACATTCGTTTATTACATGCTCTACACACTTTCGCCATTTATCTCCATCAACATGTTTAATAGCTTCGTGAAAGAGTACCTCAACATCCTTCATTTTGTAGGTGGCATTTCTGGTGGCAACAAAAATTTTTACTTGCGCCCAAATTAACTATGGGATTTAGCTCACAGTGGTAGGGCGGAAGAGGTACAACAATACCACGTTTGTTTGCTATTTCGTCGACCATATCCCATTCAAAATTCATTTCTTTCAATGTTTTTCATAATTTGTCTCTACTTATTTGAGGAAAATTTTCGCCGTTTTTAAGAGTGATATGAATTTTACCTAACGTAGGGATTTCCTTGTTTAAATAACACGAATGAACTGCTCTTCTTATTCAATATTTTTCATTTTCATCCATAACAATTTTTCTCCTTCCGAGATGGTGATTTTGGAGCCTTATCATACAACCACTTGTTGATTCACGCAAAAGCTTATATATAGATGTTAGCCCGACTCATGTCATTTCCGAACACATTTCAACAATTTTGACCATACTAGAACTAGGCTATTGATATTTAAGAGCATTGTATACATTTAAAATAATTGTGTTCTCGTTAACTCATACAGGACACTTCGCACAATATTAAAAGAGTGTATGTTACAAAAATGTATTATTTAACTCCAGTAGTATTACACAAAGACGAATGTTGTGTGGGCTACACATAGGTCTTGGTTTTATAGTTATATCAGTTAAACAAGTCTCAAAATTACCAAAATTACAAAGTTCTATGTTCACATGGAAAGCAACTTGTCATTACAAAGGTCTATGCACTAGCATAGAACTTGATTTAATGTCTCTTTCACAATCACAAGCCAAATGTTTCAGAGTTTTGTGTTACAACATACCATTTTGCTATCGAATACATAACTAGCTATCACAACAAAGGTGTATGTTATTTAATTTGGTTTATTTTATTTGTTAAAGAAACAAAGTTGTATGTAAAAATATAAACCCTTGCAATTACAAATTGAATAAACCAATGGTATATCAAGATTCTATGTGGCACATTAAACTTTGTGTTATAAAGTTCTGTTTAATCTTAGAGGCTCAACGTTCTATGTTGTAACATGCACCGTTGTTAAATTCGACGCGCGCTACAGTAGCCATAATACTTAGTCGTATAGGTTATGTTCTAGTTTTCTAAATTTGAGAGAAACTGTGGAAAATGGTCAAGTTGAGGAAGAAACAAATAATATCAGCTTTCTCCATCAGGCAGAAACAGATCCAGTATTTTCTCAAACTAAAGCACACGAAAGAGGATATCAGAGCTAATGAAAAGTTGGAAGAAACAATGGAAAATATCCAGGTTGAAGCAGAAACGAATGATGATACAGAAAACCATTGCGAAGAAATAAATCAAAGCAGAAAAAAATTATCTCGAGCCAGACAAAGAAATCCCAAAAAATGGGCTTGTAATGTTCGAAACGAGAACTATGACAGAGCAAAAGAATACATTTCAGGCAGAAAAAAATTTGTTCCTGCGAAGGGAATAAAATCAAATAAAGACTGTATCAATAAATGTATATGTAAATGCGCTAGAAACGTCAGTGAAGAACAAAGGAAAGACATATTTTCTCACTACTATCAGCTTAGCGCAGAAGAGAAGAAAATGTTTATCCTTAACACTACGGTAATGACTAATCCAGAAAGAAGAAGAAAAGGGAAGAATATCAATAATGCAAGAAAAGCATATGCCTTTAAATATTTTTTTCATAATAAACAATGACAAAGTTCAGGATGTAAACCGTTTTATTGCGGTACGATCAGTACAAGTCAGAAGTCGATCTACACTGCGTATAAACATAAGACCTTCTCAAATACACACGAAACTAGTATACAAGGGAAACATACAAAAAAAGTCACGTCCGATGTAAGCACAAATATGGTAAGAGAGCATATCAATATGATTCTGAGGGTTTCATCGCATTATTGTCGTGAGAGATCCAAAAGGGAATATTTAGAAGGAGACCTGTCAACCAAGAAAATGTACGAATTGTCCAGGAAAAGAACTTGTCACCAGTTAAATTCTGTATTTACAGAAATATTTTTTGTAAGAAGTTAAGTTTCCAAAAACCAAAAAAAAGATAGGTGTTATGTATGTGCTGAAGTTGACGTAAAAAAAGCAGAAGGAACTATGACTGAAGAGTAAAACACCGAATATGAAAGACACATTAAAGAGAAAGATGCTGTAAGAGACGGTAGAAATAAAGACAGAGAGAATACCGGTATTGTGTTTTGATCTGGAAAACGTTTTAAGCGGTCCAAAAGCTGATATTAAGAACTTTTTTTACAAAAGTAAATTAAGTGTTTATAACATGACGGCTTACCTATCTGTATATAAAATCGTATACTGTGCTGCCTGGTCAGAAGCAATGCATGGAAGAATGGGTAATGATATGGCTAGTACAGTTTATAAGACCTTAAACCAAGTCCTCCAAGAGCATAGAGAATTCAAGGAAGTCATTCTTTGGAGTAACAGTTGCGTACCCCAAAACAGAAACAGATTAATGAGTTTTGCAGTCTCACTATGCAAAAGTTTCCAACTTTTGCATAATAGTTTTCTTTTCCAGGACATTCATTCATCAAACGAAAACCCTATGTTGTCAAACAGATGTAGTCTCAAGACCTTTTAGATTTTCATTGGTATTCCATGCAAATGAATTATAAGGAAGTGCCATTTTCCAAACTTGCGTGTTTGGAATTTACAAAATGTTTTTTTCAAGTGAAGTATAAAACCTCATCCCTTGAAAAAGATTTTGTCGTAGTTAACTTACGCCCAAAAAAAAATTTGAGAAATCATGTTACTGCTGACTCACGAGGTGAATCTGATATTCCTGTTAATTGAGAAAAAAGGAAAAAAAATCTGCCTCAAACAAAGATTAGTGCTTTGCAGTCGATGCTTAAGTGGATGCCAGAAGTTGAGTATTACAACAATCTGATATCTGAAACCAAATAAGCAACAGAAGCAAAGAATAAATAGGAAAATATATATTTTTTCAGATCTACTTAGTACCAAGTTACAAAATTGTATGTTATTTACAAAAAAAGACAATTTTGAAGAAACTCTTGATATATTGAGCGTTTATTATTTCTAATATGCTATTATATAACATAACGAAGTAAACGATTATGCATTACCCATTTAAAGAAAAAAAAATAGGAATCTTATACTACAAGTTGAAAATTTCAAACTAATTTTGCTCATCTTATGTATCTTGTATCATAGAACTCTGTAATATTGGGGGAGCAACTTGAAAATTCTCTTCACTGGAGAAAACCGAGAACTTGCCATTTTTGCAGTTTTCGGTATCAACCCGTGGTCTCGATCGTCTTACATCAAATAATAAAATAAGTAATTCAAGTAAATTATGCTATTATATAATATGTAATATTTTGATTTTAATATTTTCATATGTACGTGATATTTTTAACATTTTAACATCTTGATTTAAGGAATGCCCATAGAAAGTCTGTTAAGATTCTATCGGACAATAATTTACAACTTCGCAGCATTTCCAAATAGACAATAGTACCTAAATTATCCCCATAACAGTTAAAACTGCCAAATTTGAACAGAATCGGCTAAAGGATATCTAAGAAATTTATGAAAGCCGATTGTAGCGGAAAACGAAGCATTTGCGGCAAATCACATACAGAATGATCCCTTAAAGTTATTGCACATGCTTAATATATAACTATCATGTGAAACACCACAGTAGTAACAGACAGAACCATCTTAGTTGGCTGACAGATAAGTAGGCAACAAACCTGTCTACTATTGATACAGCTAGTACTATTATTAATAATAATGATGCTGATGATGATAATGATGATGATGATGATGATAGCAATAATAATAATGATTGCCAACTAATCATTTAATAATCTTCGTACGTACTTATTAACTGGATGCGAGGTGTGGCTTTCGGTCTTCTTCAATCTTCAATGCTGACAATACCTACTCGATCGCTCACTCAAGGAGGTTGTGATGGATTGAAATACACATCACACCCAGGTTGAGTGAGTCACCGAACAGGTTGCTCTCTTTAGTCTTCGTTTCTTACGTCAAATTTATGTTTATTCGATACTGAAAGCTGAAAATATCAATTTTCCATTGTACCGAGGCTTTAACGACAGTAAAACAAGGAGTGAATTGATGATTTACTGCAAATTGTAAACAATACTTAAAAATTGTATTTTGCATGCTCTATATTAAATTAATCTGCATTATGTGGCTTGAACATATCTGAATTTACTTATCAGAATTCGATTCCAACGGCAATAATTATAGGAAAAATTATTATTTTGTTCAAACGTCAGTAAATCCGTCATTACTCGACTTTACTTTTCACTTTTCCGCCGGCGGAGGTAAAAGTGTTGTCATAGCAACATAGATACAATACAAGCAGACAACAAAATAAGCGTCAACAACTCAAGATTTATTAAACTACAATTTGTATTTATCACTCAATTTGTGATTGCATTTCTAAAAATCACTAATTTAGGAACAAATTGGTTATTATTTAATCGAACTTACTCAATAACTGCTTATCAATACGGAATTAAAACATAATCGAAGACGCAATCTTAAAATAGTATATTATTTTATATGGAGGAAAAGTGATACTTTTCATGGCGCGCTCGTGTTTAACAGCCGAACGGAGTGAGGCTGGTAATAGAGAGCAAGCCATGAAAAGTAACTTTTCCTCCAAATAAAATATGCTGTTTTTTCTTCAAATGTCGACAAATTAATGCAAAAACATCTCTTTTTAATAGTAATAATATCTAATTATTATTAAAGATAAATGGGTTCGCAAGGCGGCTTAGACCACGGTCGTAGGTGGCCTTGCTTAGACCGGTGTCGGTGAATATAATGTAACATAAAGCTGTCAGTGGACACTGCCAACAATAATTATTTTTTAAGGTCTCCGATTGCGTTTTAATTCCGTATTGATAAGCAGTAATTGAGTAAGTTCGATTAAATAATAACCACTTTGTTCCTAAATTAGTGATTTTCAGAAATGCAGTCACAAATTGAGTGATAAATACAAATTGTAGTTTAATAAATCTTGAGTTGTTGACGCTTATTTTGTTGTCTGTTTGTATTGTATCTATGTTGCTATGACATCACTTTTACCTCCGCCGGCGGAAAAGTGAAAAGTAAAGCTCCGGCGGAGGAAAAACGAAACTTCACGGCCGCCTACACAGTCGAGTAATGACGGATTTACTGACGTTTGAAGAAAAAAATTATTATTGTTGACAGTGTCCACTGACAGCTTTATGTTACATTATATTCACCGACACCGGTCTAAGCAAGGCCACCTACGACCGTGGTCTAAGCCGCCTTGCGAACCCATTTATCTTTAATAATAATTAGATATTTTTACTATTAAAAAGTGATGTTTTTGCCTTAATTTGTCGACATTTGAAGAAAAAAAACAGCATATTTTATTTGGAGGAAAAGTTACTTTTCATGGCTTGTTCTCTATTACCAGCCTCACTCCGTTCGGCTGTTAAACACGAGCGCGCCATGAAAAGTATCACTTTTCCTCCATATAAAATAATATACTATTTGCACGTGCGAAAACTATTTTTTATTACGCATGCATCATAATCAACGATAATCGCATGCTGCAGCGTGCATAAAATGAAGTTTATGATGCGCCTACTTTTTTAAAGGTTGCTATAGAAACATTTGATCTACCTTTTTTACCTAGATATTTACGTGCCGTTTAAAGTACTAGATGCCAAAATGAAGGAACACATTTAAAAACAACATATTGCTTTATTCTAAATAGTAACTATGTAACTCAAAAAAGTAAAACATTTTTGAGAATATGATAATATGATGCATTCGTAATAAAAAATAGCGTATGATATACCGCTGCGCGTCGTGTTTTGAAATATGTCGCGCGTGCTTTAAAGGCCCTCATATACACTTATATCATAATATACTATTTTATAAGTAAATTATTGCGAAACATTGTAATTTTGGACCATTGTTCTATTACATGTACCCAACTATGATCCGTTGTAAATTTGCCATAAGAATTTTTTACATCGACGAATGCTTGTAAAATTCGAGAAAATAATTCTGTTAACCAATATGAGTTTTTTTCTCGGACAGTAATATCTTAGTAATGAAAATATTATGTATCAAGTACATACTTTTATCAAACGTAGATAATTTTAATTTCGCTCCAGAAATACCTGTATAATAGTAAATTCTCTGTCGCTGATTTACTACTGTCTGATGATTCGATTCGTCCTCGCCTTAGGCCAAGTGTTAAAAGCCGGATTTTCCTTGAATTGACGAATATACAAACTGAGTCAATAAAAGGTGGAAAGTCAAGGGAAATTGCGAGGAAAATAAAATCATTTTTCTATTTCCTGATTACTGGAAGCGTATAGGCGAAAGGGGAAGGGCAAGGGCGTCATTGTAAATAAAAGTATTTGCCGATAAAAGGCGTAAAAATACGATTTTTTTTTCATCTCGACGATGTTCTGACAGGGGTTTTTCTAAATATGCTTTTAAGCATCGAGTGCTTTCGATTTAAAAAAGTTTTTATAAGACGCACATTGTGAAATTTTGGTAACCATAAGGTGAAAAGAATTCGAACCAAATTTAAGTTAGTATAGATGCGCTATGCTAATCAATTTCTAAAAGTTTCGATACTTTCATATTACGATTACTTTTTACGTGATTGAGTAAGATGATGAGTATTCATACATTCTGAGTATACGTGGGGATATTATCATATTTTATCGATACATATTTGACTGATAGGTATGTCAAATTGCACAAAGGTTTTAGTGTTCTGAGCTTTATATTTTCATATCTTATATTTCAGTTTTCCACTTTTGAAAACTGGGACAGATTTGCCTGCCGTCGCTTTTAGATATTTTACGCTCCTTAGGGTTGGAAGCACGAACAAAAATACCTGGGATCTGAACATCACAGAAGTAGACTGATTTAATAAGCTCAGATTCATGGTAGACCTTATATTTAGTTGGCAAAGAAACTGACGCTTGGATCTATAATCATACTAAACTTAGTCAACATTATGCAACCTATAGAAGTAAGAAATTTAGACATAAGTTGCAGAATGAATGAGGTTTTTGAAGTGAAAACTTCTTCTGGCGCGTTCAGCATTATTTTGCCCTGGATAACGCATGGAGAAGCCTGAACTGTCAGGCTCGTCACGCTCGGTTATTTTAGAGTGGAAATTATGGATTTGGCTTGGTTTTAGGACAATATTTAGGGCTAGCCGATGGTGAATTGTTTTCGGCGATCCCAATTTTCGTTTCCGCGTTATTATGTCAAATGTGTGATATTTCAAAATTTTTCTTTAATACACAAAAACTGTCAAAAAAGTTTGGCTTAAAGTTTCATGAACTTTTCTGAATACGTTTCTTTTGATGATCTTCAGAGTCTTAATGAAATTGTCGAGAATCGTAAAATGAGTATTTTTTGGGTGTATATATTTTTGAAAAAGATCTATTTGGGTCATTATAGCGCCGAAATTATTAATAAACCATGCGACATTTCTGATCATTCTAGTATAAATAATAAAAATATTGCACATTGTGAATGAGGTCTACAAGTTATGTAATCTTGATCCGAACAAAGCCCCCCGATCAGATGGATTGTCCTTTGATCTACTTAAATACTGCAGCTTTGCGCTACGAGTTCACTATATATTTTAATTTGTCACTCAAAGAATTCCTCCCAAAACTCTGGAAATCTAGCTTTATTACTCAAACCTACAAATCCTGTAATGAAGATATTAACTCAGTCCCATATTGGGAAACACTAATATGGACCAAGAGCTTCGGTTTCTAAAGGGCAGCTCTACGGAGCTGAATCTTGCCACATCTACTAACTTTTTGATGAGCACCTTGGAGAATAGGTACGACGTCCATACGATTTATAAGGACTTCTCCAAAACGTTTGATAGAGTCAATCATAAAGCTCTGATTGGGAACCTGAAATTGAGGGGACCGCTTGTGGATTGACTCGAGATCGGGTTCAGACTGTTCGGATCAACAAACTTTCTCTCTGACTGTATTCAGGTGTGTTCTGGAGTAACTCAGGGCACCCACTTAGATTGATAAACACGCAAAACAAATGGGCGTTTTGCGTGTTCATCAATGGTATCGCTAAATGCTTTGTGCACCGTTACCTTCCATTCGCTGATGACTTGAAATTATATGCCACGATGCACAATGTGAGGGATGGCAGTGACTTACAGTTGAATATCGACAGGCTTGCTCAGTGGTGTGGTGTGAACGAACTGCTGATTTTACAACCATTGCATCCATCAAGTTGGTGTACTTGCCCTGGTGATGTCCTATCTTAAGTACGCATTCAGTGTGCGGACACCTAACTATGCTGTTCATATGAGCAGAATTGAGCAGGTTCAGCACTGTTTTTTACGAAAGTTTTAAAATTCCGAGTATTTCCGGAGATATTCGGAAATAACCGAAACATTGAAAAAATGTTTTATTTTTTTTCCGCAGCTTATTTAAAAACGGATTTCAAATTAGATTACACTTTTCCATTACCACTTTTTCCGCTCTATCTAATGGTGGTATCCAGTTTGGAATCCGACGTTTCGTTTTCAAGGCATCATCAACTTTTTTTTTAAAAATGGAATTTAATTGTTTTTATCGTTTTTCAGATGACATTGGCGTTATTAATATGAATATGTGATTTTATTTTTTTTTATTATTATTTTTATTTATATTTTTATTTTTTTTTTAATTATTTATTTTGCTTTGGCGTAATTTCAGGTAGTTTGTTACTATTGAAATTTTTACGTTTAATAAAAATATTTAATTTTGTTTTTTTGTGTTTAGTGGAAAATTAAAACCTTTATTTTTAATAAAAATAAAATATAGTAAAATTAAATAAACAGGTTAATTTATTTCTCACCCGAAAGCAAAATAAATAATAAAAAAAAATTAAAAACACATATTCATATTTATAACGCCAATATCACCTGAAAAGCAATAAAAACAAATATTCATATTTAAAAAAATAAAATTAATGACGATCCCTTGAAGATGAAACGTCGGATTCTAAACTGGATACTTACGATTATTTGGAGACAGTTATGCAACAACTGGGACAATTTCGTTTCTTAAAAGATCTAAATATTCTTCTCCATTTAATGGCCTTTTGAATGAAGAGGGGACCAATTATTTTTCGGCCTGTTATACTAGCCCAATCATTTACCTTTTGAGAAATTAAGTATGATTTTCGCGTATCCAATAAGAATATTGCCTGGCCCAATATCGACAATTATGCCTATTAACTTTCCTCTTTAAAAAAAGCTGATTTGCCAGAGAAAACTATTACAAACTTTGGATTATCATTGCAACGTTTTATCGAGGTTTCGCGAAATTCGGATCGCCTATCGTAATCATCTTCGGAGAGTTCTTGTATGGATGGGGTTTCAGAAGGCGGTCTACGGACATGCGTAAAATGTTGTTTTTTCTTTCTAGTGCTCTGGTAAAAAGGTCTGGGCTAGTAAATAATTACTAATAGAATATCGCCACGTCTGGATATTTTCCAATCACCTAAACAATCAGGCTTTAGAAAACAGTACAATTGACCATATACACCCCATACGACAAGTCATAGAAAAGGTTCAGGAATATAACCGGCCTATCTAC
This sequence comes from Pissodes strobi, assembly GCA_016904865.1. Lineage (NCBI taxonomy): Eukaryota > Metazoa > Arthropoda > Insecta > Coleoptera > Curculionidae > Pissodes > Pissodes strobi. The sequence goes on from MU189990.1 coordinate 32,195, forward strand.
CTAACTTTTGTGGACTTCGAAAAGGCGTTTGATACTGTAGAAAAATGGGCATTAATCAACGCGCATGTAGTATTGACTATCGGTATATCAACCTCATAAATGCATTATACGATCACGCTGCCTTAAAAATCCAAGTCCACGAAGAAACTGAGCCTGTGGAAGTTAAGCGAGGTATTAGACAAGGAGATACTACCTCTCTTAAACTGTATACAAATGCCCTCGAAGATATATTTAAAACCCTCAGCTGGGAATCAATGGGCATCAACATCAGTGGAGAGCACCTACCATTTGCCGACGATATAGTTCTGACTTCAAGTAGCATGGAACAGCTCAGAACGATGACAATACAGCTTGATGAAGCAGCCGAAGAAATCGGACTTAAAATGAACACAGCGAAAACCAAGATCATGGCTAGTGAAGATATTGCTCTGCCCACACAGATAAATAATAAAGAAATCATCGAGGTTGTACAAGAGTATATCTATCTTGGACAAAATATCACGTTCGACCCAAACCTCCAAAATAAAGAAATATCGAGGAGAATCCAGCTGGGCAAATTAGGATCGGTTTTTCGATCAAAATTTCCCCAACATTTAAAATCTAGAGTCTATAACCAATGCATGTTGCTCGTTATGACATATGCGTCGGAGACGTGGACTCTGACAACAAACTCTATCACAAGGCTCAAGATCGCACAAAGAAAGATGAAAAGATCGATGCTAGGAATAAGACTCCAAGATAGAAAAACAATACAGTAGATTAGGGATAAAACTAAAGTCATGGATATAAACGAGTGTGTTGCGAAATCGAAGTGGCAATGGGCTGGCCACCTGGCACGAACAACGGACGACAGGTGGAGTAGAAAGGACACAGAATGGAGAACCAGACTAGGGAGAAGATCGCGCGGCAGACCCAAAACTAGATGGAAGGATGACCTACAACAACAGGACGGTGTACAATGGATGCATACCGCGCAAAACAGAGAATAATGGAAACGTAGTGAGGAGGCGTATGTTTAAAAATGGAATAGCCAATGCTGCAAATGATTATGATGAGTAAAACGTTCAGAGCCTTATCATATATACGCTTTCAGTTTCACGATTGTTTTAAAACTTCACTTACAGTAAATCTAGTTAATGAATATTTGTCATTAAAAATGTTACAAACTTCTTTTTGCGTTCGTATTTTGTCCCCATCACGCAGTATCATTAAAATTTCAATTCTTTGAGTTTCAGTTAAATGATCCATTTTTCCAAATCAACGAAACTGACATTGTCGAGCATATAAGATAAGCTTTCGTGTACAGGTATTTTAATAGGTAATACATCAAAATATCGATATTAAACCATGATTTCCTTTAATAAAAACTGTTACCTTTCAAAAAAGTACTCGTAATAAAAAGTATCTGGAATTTTACGAAAAATTCGAATATTTAATAAAATAGTAAATTAAACACATTTTGTATTCCATGCAAAATTTTAGTCCAAAGAACATATCAACGAAGAGAAATCAAACAACACCTATAGACAATGGTCACATCACAATCAACAAGTTAAAAAGTCACATTTGTAAAAGGTTCACATAATTCTAAATTAAAGACAAAAATGATGGATATCCATCGTTTTTCCATTGCGAAACTCACTATTGAAACAGGCATAATTTCGTACAAAAATTCAGTAAATTTAGGTGAGCCATACCCAAGATATTTCCATATTTTTATTACACACTATTTTCGACGCCGAGCTTGGTCAAGAAAAATTCTTGTCGTGAAGAGCTACATTACTCTAGCCTCTTGTTTAACATCGTAAACTGCTACTGCAGCAGTCCTGCTCCATTAGGCAAAGTGGGTCTGCATGTACCGTTCAGAACCACGAGATCATCTCTATTTAACCGACAAGCAGACCAAATTAGGCTTTTGATACAAGCTAACTCTCACTATAATACTTTGGATTATTGAATTGAATGCTTCTTTAGGGCCGTTGGGTGTGATTTGAGACTCGATGAAACGGAAAAAGTGATACAAATTCCAAAACTTCTTTAGCGCCGTTAGCCGACTGAGAACGGGAGTGATTTGGGACTCGATGAAACGGATGAAACAGAAACGAGGAAACAGAAAAAGCGACACCAATAAAAAGATATAGGTCTATAGGATGTACCCTGTGAGAGAATGGAACACAGTATTCAGTTATTATACATGTTTGCCAAGAGCGTGTTTAAACTCAGAATTTTAAATGGATAACAAAATTTATCTATTTCTATGAAATTATTATTTTTTTATTAATAAAGAATGGAAAATATTTTTTACAAGCTTTTTGTATTTGAGTTTAAACAAACCTGAATAAGCCAAAAGTAAATAGAACTATAACGATTCGGGAATTATTGAATCTAGTATAAAAAGTATCCTTATACTGTTAAGGATACTTTTTATACTAGATTAGGTTTATGAGAAAAAAATAGATAAAAATAAAACAAAATCTGACAACTCTTTTATATAGTGTGGGCCAAAAAAGTATGCATAATTTGGAAAAGCTCAATAATTGCTTCTCAGGAAATTATATTCTATATGGAAGTTAGTATGCAGGGTGCGCGAAAAATAAGAATATGTTACTCTCTAAAACATATATTTTGAAACCGCAGATGTGAAATACAAGCGAGAAAGCTATAAGTTTATCCATATGAGATACATGCTTCTTTCCTGTTCTGTGGATTCATGTACGATTTAGAAAAAGCTGGTACAAATCTTAGAACTCGTTCTATTTTGAGACCATCAGTTTATTTAAAAACGGTAGAACATATAAAAAAAAACTTGTGAAGCTTTATGGTTTGTATTTTATATTGGCTTTGAAACTTATGCCAGCACAGTATACAGTTATTACATGTTTGCAAAGAGTAAATACTAAGAAGTAGTTGTCGTCCGATCACTGAAGTTAAGCAACGTCGGACATGTTTAGTACTTGGATGGGTGACTGCTTGATTTATTTCAATGAAGGCTTCACTCCTACTGCGTGTGAACTGTTTTTAATTTTATATAGTTTTTAATATCGCTCTGCTGAAGTATTGTCGTGCGGTTTTAAGCATTCACCTTTTTTTTCCGATGTCTAAATGCTTAAGAGGTTTGCTCACACTGTGTTAATAATTTGTTGGTATTCACCTGTGTTTATAATATCTTGTAATTTTCATGTTTTATATGATGATTAACGGTAGTAACTGTTGATTTTGTATTTTTTTTTAAATATATTAAATGAAAAGACTTATTGAATTTATACATTGTTGCTCTGACTGTTGCCATTGCGCTATATTTGTATTTATATCTGTTAAATGGGCGCAGCACGTCAATAAATGAAATAAAAAAATAAATGAATAAATCATAGAAGCATTCCCTGCAAGGCTATGCTGGTTTGCTGCCAAATATCAAATACGAAATGACAAAGCTTGTTCGAATAATTTCGCTATGAAGACCGTACACTTAAATTAAAACACTGATAAAATTTCTAAAGATTGCGATCGAGATTTGCCAAAGTTCATAATAACTTGGTCCGGGTCAGGTCTGGCTTGAAGCCCGTTGGTCTAAAGTAAATGTGACGTCGAATCAACGTAGATTGATGGCGCCAAACGTTTATTGGGTTACGCGAAAATTCGCTTCTGCTAATGCGGACAGACAACCACCTACTTTGGAAAAGTAATGTACTAGAGAAAACGGCTAATTTTTCATCCAAAAACAATATGAAAGTTCTAAAACTACTTCAACGGTGATTTATATAAGCCCCTATGTAACAAAATAAAATTTGCGTTTCAAGGAGGCTTTTGACACTGTTGAGCAACAACTATATTATGTACTTGCCAATCAAATATAATGATTAATCATCCCTTATAAAGCACCAAATTAAGGCACAAATATACAACTTTTAAAAGGAATATACTTACTAATATCTTTATATGACATGCAAATTTATTGCAATCAACTTCCAATAAGAAGTATTTTATTTTAACTAAAATTAAATTGCACTAATATTATTTTTTAGAGATTTACCCAATTTATTTTACTACGGCAAAAATAAATATTTTCATATAAAATCAATACACAATTCATTTTACATAACAATAATTATAATTTGGTTTTAATGCTCTTATAAAATAACTTTTTGACTTATTAAATATTGCTAAAAAATGGTTTATTACGGATATGTGGGAATCCTTAACAATAGATAAACGTGAACGATAGATGTTGCTATTAGAGTAATAAAAAAATCACTATCAAATATTTTAATATAAGGTCTATGTTTACGGTTTTTTTAGAGTTTAAAAATTTAATTCTTCAGTATGATTTCGACATGGTGTTTCTCACAGAGACGTGGTTTTCTGATGGGGATGACGTTGGTGTTTTTAATGTTCCTGGTTATCAGTTTGTTCATAAGGATAGGGTAGGTAGAAGTGGGGTTGTTACGGTTTATTTTAAAAATGTTTATAACCCAGAGATTATTTCACTTGGCTTTACGGTTACACATTTTAGAGTATCTTATTTTTAAATTAAAAATTAAAAATAAATTTTATTGTTTTTGTGTATTTTACCGCCCTCCCAACACTAATTTGAATGCATTGTTTAATGACTTTGAAAACATATTTTCTAATATTTATCCTTCTGTGGAACAAATAATATGCATGGGTGATTTTAATATCAATTTATTGAATGAAGAAAATCCTTTAGTAATTTTGTTTGTTAATTTTAACTTGGTTCAAATTATAAATCAACCTACTAGAATTTCTCGTAATAGTGCATCACTTTTGGATCCTATATTTGTAACGGATGATACTTTGGTTCAGGAGATGGGGATTATCTCATTGGGAAGTATAGCAGATCACTGTTTGGTCTATTGTTATTTAAAAAATGAAAAGCTTTCTGTTGAGCCCAAACTTCTTACCTATAGAAAATTTAACAACTTCAATGCTTACGTTTTCTACGCTGAAATTAATACCCAGCAATTAATAAATTGGAAGAATATAATTTATGAACAAAATATAGATAATAAAATTTTATTATTTAACCAACACCTTTTCTCTATTTTTGATAAACATTCAAAACGGCTAGGATAACGAAACCATGGGCTCCCTGGCTGACACCAGATATTAAAATTTCTATTAAACAAAGGGACTTTGAGACTTTAAGAGGACCAGGGCAGTACAGCAGTGGGATAATTACAAAAGATTAAAACATTTTACGTTATCAATGTTAAGAACGGAAAAAAGACAGTACTTAAACAATATATGTGCCGAAAAAAATTTAAAAAAACCTGAACAATCCTAAAAGCTCTCAATGTATGGTCAAATAAAGATACTAATATTCCAACGAATTTACTTGACCTTAATGATATAAGTTTGTTTTTGAGTGAATTTTTGCAAACTATTTCTGACTGCTCTTCTAAAATTTGACAACTCTCGGTGAAATTAATAAAATAATTAATAATATTAGCACAAACGCTTCAGGGGTATAATGCAGTGGCGTGTCGTGGGTGGAAGGGCGAAGGGGGCAAACGGGGAAAAGGGCGCCGCCGGAAAAATTTCGGGGTGCCACGCCCAATTTTCGCCCAAAAGTCATTAAAATCGTTTAAAAACAAAAAGGTCGTGGGGGTGACGAATATATTAAATAGTCAAGAATCAGGCGAATAGGGAAACTAATAAAAAACATAAACATGACGATGAATGTTATTTACATTAAATCAAATAAAGGATTCAATAATTAAAAATTCTAATTATGTAATTGTAATAAGTACATAGATATTTCGTTTTTAAATAAAAATATATAAAATATTTTAATATTTACCTACTTATTTTTAATAATTAATTAACAGCATCCTTTATCGCTTGACCGTCTGTTATTAATTATATAAATAATTTATTAATTATATAAATCCGAAAAACGACAAACGCAACTAACAACCGAATACGGAACTAATTGACTAACCCAAAATACCCAAATAAAATGCATTCTTTATCCGCCCGTCCGTATTACCACGTTAATGAATAATAATTAGATTAATTCGGTTTTTCAGAAAAATAATTTCTAAAACCTGACAAAAAACTGCCGAATTTTTTTAACGCAAAATTAATTTACACATCAAGTTCTGGGAAGGGGGGGTGGTAATTACCCCCCCACCCCCACCCCCCCGTGTTTACGCCTTTCGTGGCAGCATGAGGTGCTGGAGGAGAGAAATTTCGGCGGGTGCCAGATGCCACACTTCAAAACATTTATGACCCTCGATATTATAATAGTTTTTGACTAATTTTGACCCGTTCTTTCGACTGATGAAGTAAGATTTTCGATTTTTATTAAATTATTACGAATTTAATATTAAATAATTTTGTACACTACCTATTATAACGAATATTGCCAATATTATTTTCTAGAAGAGTGAGAAGGGACGAGGGACATTATATTACAAAAAATAAATATTTATGTATTATTTATTTACAAAAAATAGTGCATTAAATAAAAACTGGAACATGTAATATGATACATACAAAAAATAATTATAGCGCCAACCGTCTGGTTTTTACAGATTTGAGAGAATTAAATTAATTCGTGAAGCACGGGGTGACCGGTCACCTAGAGGCGGAAGGGCGGAGGGGGCATTCGCCCCCTTTGGCCCCCTATACGACACGTCACTGGTATTATGCTAAGATGTTAAAATATTGTAGTCCCTTTATAGATGTGTACATCACACATAATATAACTGCTGTATAGAGCATAATTATTTTCCTGATCAGTGTAAAATATCCATAGGTAAACCTCTACTCAAAATAAAAAATCCAACTAATATTAGTGACCTAAGAATAATTGGTATCTTACCAGTTCTGTCTAAAGTTTTTGAAAAAATATTATATAACCAGTTAATTCAATATTGTATTATAAATAAAATTATTCCAGAAAGTCAGTGTGGTTTTAGAATGGACCTGAGTACTGGCGTAGCCTTAGTTACCGTTACTGATGACATAATAACTTCAATTGACAAAAAGTTGTCCACTGCATTGGTTCTTTTGGACTTTTCTAAGGCCTTCGACACTATTAATCATGAACTTTTGTTGGAAAAGATTAAATATTTTGGATTTCTAGATCAATCGGTGGAGCTTATAAAATCTTATTTTCGAAACAGACATCAACTAAATATATTCTAACAGTGCTTTCTCTGGAGAGTACAGATCTTCAGATTTATTTTCGCTTCAACCATCAGGATTATTTAAATGCTTCCTATTTAATAAATCATGATATAAAAATATTGAAAAAGCTTTCTTCTGAACACAATCTTAAACTAAATCCTTTAAAATCAAATGTTATGATATTTGGTGCTAAAAAGGAGTTTCTCAAAGAAAATTTGAATGGGTGACGTGTCTCTTCCTAAGGT
>MU189991.1:0-18479 GCA_016904865.1 Pissodes strobi
ATTGAAATGTTATTCTTTATTCAGCTCAATTTAATGACCCCTAATTTTTTTCATGAAATAAGCCTGAAATTAAAAGAGTAATAAACTCATTTGTGGTTAAGGAAATATTAGAATTAGAATTGTTGGTAACAATAAAGTTATCACATGGTTATTAAAATAGGAAATACAAGCAACTGAAGAATCTAAGATAAGAAGAAGAATATATTTAATGTAGAAGATTTATTGATAATGAGGATCTTGAGCCTCCTTCTGAAATTATATAAACATATTCTGAGATTATGATGATTTTTGTTTATATAGAAGTCTGGAAATCTTCAAAAGTTCATAGCAGACGTTGGGATCTTATGTGTCTGCCGTATGTCAGATTCACGCCCCTCTAGAGGTCGTGTCTACCGACTAAAGCCATTTCCTCTTTTGTCACCTGCTCCTATCCGGAACTACCCTTGCTGGGTATACATCGATGTAGGAGCTCTGTCTATCTATTATCTGTTGTTTAGTCTCTCTTATTCATTTCTTTCCCTTTCTTTATCCTTCATTATTTTCACTACCATATTCTGTATGATTTCCCACTTTCTTTCACTTTCGATCATATAGTCCACCATGTTTTCTAGTCTGAGGTCGTGGCCGATATTTAGGTAAGTATTTAGTCTATACCCCTCTCATCTCGGACAGATAAACAGTGTGTGTTCCACTGTATCGGGATCCCCACAGTAGAAACACTGGTCGTCTTCGGCCACACCGATTTTTTTCAGATATGAATAAAAGGATCCATGGCCTCTCAGTACCTGCGTTGTATAGTGGTTTGTTTTTCTGTGATTACATTCAATCCACAGTCGAATTTCCGGAATTAACTGCTTCGTCCATTGACCTTTTGATTTGTTGTTATCCCACATTTCTTGCCATTTTTCGAGTGTCCTTCGCATTTCCAGTATTTTTGCTTTCCTTTTATCTCCCTCAGCCTCTGTTATATTTACTCTTTCGGAGACCTGCAATTCTATTGGAATGATATCTGTGATTACGTGCAAAGCCTTTGTGATGGCTGTTCGGTAAGAGCTGGCCACTTTTAGGAGCATTTTTCTTTGTGTCCGTTCCATTTTGTTTTTGTGTCGCTTTATATTCATGAGTTTTTCCCATATCGGACAACCATATAACCGGATTGAATGCAGGACTCCGCTCAAAACCGCTCTCTTATGACTTCGGGCGCCACCTATGTTGGGCATTAATCTGGAAAGTGACGCTATTTTCTCTTCTGCTTTCTTCATTACGTAATTTATGTGCTCGTTGAAAGTTGTGTGACTGCCTATAACTATTCCCAAGTATTTTACTGACTTGCTGAGCAGTATGAGTGATCGATTCAGATTGAAGGAAAGGTTTTCTGTGTTTCTGCTTCCTTTAAGAATAATAGCCTTAGTTTTTTCGGGCGCTAGTTTAAGGTCATGATCGTTTAGCCACCTGTCGATTCTTCTTAATGCCTCGTTTGTTCTAAGGATTAAGAATTCCATATCCTCTCCTTTCACCACAATTGCCAAGTCATCGGCAAAAGCTATTGCTTCTAATCTTAACACTCCATCGTCTAGTAGGTCCCATAGCGTTGGCCCGAGTACAGATCCCTGTGGGACTCCGGTTGTCATATCTCTTGTCACTCCTGAAAGTTTTAGCTTCCGATCTTGAAAGTAGCTTTCAATTATATTTATTAGATATTTTGATATATCTCGTCTCTTGGGTTCTCTGATAATTAGGCTCCATGTAGCAGAGTTGAAAGCATTTTTTACGTCCAACGTTACAAGTGTACACAATTTTTCTTTTGATTGTTTTGCCATGTGTATTACTGCCTCTATAGCCTGAACTGTGGATATTCCCTTCCGAAAACCAAACTGGTATTGAGAACACCCTCCTTTACCTCACAATGCTTTTTGCAGTCTTTCCCTTATCATATGCTCGAAGAGATTTCCCATCGTGTCTAGCAGATATCAGTCTGAATGCTGACGCATTTTCGATTGATTTTGCATCCCTTCGCAGCAGGTATACTCTGGCAGCTTTCCATCTTTCTGAAAATAATTGGTTTTTAAGCAGCTCGTTTAGTGTCGCAAGGGTAAAGTTTGGTGCCGTCTTGATCATTTATTTGATTACTTCGGGTGGAATCTTGTCCGATCCGGGTGATTTTCCATTTTTCGTCTTTTCTCCAGCCGCAAACATTTCTCCTTTAGTAAAAGTTTCGACGTTTTTCACTACGCTTCCTCAATCCCAGATGTCCTCTTTATTTGGGAAAAGGGCGGACATTACTTCTTCTGTTTTTTCCTTTGACAAGTTATATGGTATAGGCACGCTCTTTAGATGTTTCAATGCTATTTTATAGTCACTTCCCCATAGGTTTCCTTCTAGTTCGTTGCACAAGTCCCTCCAGTTTTGTGCCTTGGCTTTGCCTATCATCTTTTTAGTTATTTTCTCTTGGTTTTGTATTCCTGGTTAAGTTCTTCTGGGTCTAGGTTGTTTAAATGTATTTTTGCTCTTTGGCGTGTAAGTCGTCTCCGAAGCTGTGTGCATTCGTTTCTTTTTTCTTCAATCTGGTCGGTCCACCAGAAGGGTACCTGGCGGTTTTGATTTTGACCACATCTCAAGGTGCTTTTTTTGTAGGCTTGGCAAGTAGTTTTCATATATTCGGGTACACTCACACTGTCCAAATTTCCCGTCAATGTAGTTTTATTTCTGAGATTATGATTGCTGTTAATCGAATAGCAAGAGCACCTGATTGTTGCAACAATTACAAGCAATGGTAAAAGGCTTATTAGAACCCCTCGAAGTAGTGGATGAGCGAATATGACAGCTGTATTTTTTAACCAGCCCAAGTAATATAAACTTTATTAGTAAAAGTAAATTTCAGCTTGATGCCTATCGGTTCCAAACAAAATAATAAATTAAATTAGAAAAGCGTCTATGAGAAAAAGTAAGATGGAGATAAATTTATAAAATCAGAAAAAATAATGGATAACAATATAGTTAAAAACAAAATATGGTCATAAATTCAAAACAAAATATTTTAGAGACTATGGTGATCTTTCACCAGGTAATGATGTCCGCTATGATGATTTATAAAATTGAAGCGCCTAGAATAGCTTTAAAACAGTTTTATTCACAATACCGAAACAGAATGTGTGCACACGACACGCGTTTCGCTAATCATATTAGCATAGTCAGGAGATGATTAAAACAATACTTAAAATCTACCTAAATTTGTTTTATACTAACTGTTTACTTAATCAAGCCGAACCAAAAAGAATCACTGCTGGAATTCTACTAGTCAGATTCGATTAAGCAATACAATGGACTGTACAGAATAGGCCTTCTACACTCCATTGTATTAGTTGATCGAGCGTGACTAGTAGGAATACAGGATTGTTTCATTTTGGTCCTGCTTGATTAAGCAAATAGTAACTATAAAATAAGGTTAGGTGGCGAATTATGTCGCCTCTGGTGTAAAGCCCGTTTTTAAAAACAACTCACAAACTACTACAGGGTCTATATTACTTTAACTTGACAAAATATGGATCTAAAGATGCAGATACTTTGCAGGGCAATACAAGACAAACAATAATTACGAATATACTTCTATTTATAAGTTAAAAGATGTTGAGCTGGCTTGCAGTTTCAGCAGGTGCAGATATGCTACGTCGGATGGTCTGTTCCCATAACTCCTCCGGCCTAAGATGAAAACCAGGGTTGAAACATGGTTTGAATTTAAAGGTTGAGGGTGGCTTGGATCTCTTGTAATCCTTTTCTTATTTCTTCCGATGCTGTAGTTGAGGGTGTTTCAATCCTCTTCTTCTTCTATAATCTATAACTAATATATAATATTGCAAAAACCAATAATAGGTAAAGCATTATTGTCCAAAAACTGATTCTGTCGAAATGTATCGGTACTTCATTGATTTCATTAATTTCGTGTTTTTGTTTATTTAGAGCACTAAAAATGTCTTTCGTTTCGTCAAGATTTATGGAAGTTAATTTTAGTTCTTTTTCAATAAGACTGTCCTTTGAGTTTTTAATGTCTAAATTAAGATTTAAATTCGGAAGTAAAATATTTTTAAATTGTGGTCCCCAATTTTGGAAAGTTTTTAAAAGAGTGTCTTTCAGCCTTATTTCGCAGTCATTAAATAGTTCGATTACATAAGTTTCCGTTTATAAGAACATTGTCTTTGTCGTTACCGCACTTTTGGACTGCAACGGCACTATTAGGTGATATGACTATCCATTGGCCTTTCTCCAATTTTTGGAATTTCTCCTCGGCGACGTCAACGTAGACTTGTAGGCAATTGGTTATGTTTCTTGAATACTTCAACAGTTGAACTTCGCATGGTGAATCTTTGTTGACTTTTGAGATATGGATTTCGCGGCATAAAAACTCATTGGTTATTATTTCTTGGCATTTTATGTCAAAGAGTGCAAAACTATGTTCATTTAGGAGAAAATACTTAGAACGTGGGATTATGGCTTTAAAGGATCTTTGGGATCTTGTCGGCAAGGAATATAAATGATAATAATAATAATTATCGCTTTCGACAATCGGTATTTCTAAAATAAAAACTATTTGATTACCTTTCACGTAGCTTTTAATTTCAGTTATTTTTTCGAATATAAAGATATTTTGCAAATTTACTTCGAAAGGAAGTTTATTCTTTGTCTTTTGAATATATTTACTGATAGTTTATAATTCGAGTAAATATTCCTTTGGTTCGATTATTGAATTATGAAGTATGTTTAATTTTGCAAAAGTCATTGCAGTTTCAATTCGTTCTAGAATATCATACATTATTCTTAATATTGCTGTTAATTGTGAAATTACTAGTTCTAGAGCAATGTAATGATATATTTCAATATTCTCAAGATGTGTAGATTTGATGACCTTTTCTAGTTCTGAAATTCGATTTTTTAATATTACTTGATTATTTGAAAGGATAATAGTATCATTTTAAAACTTTTGTATAGAGTGTTCTAATAAGGAAATTTGATCTTTTAGAACAGCCTTTATTTTGTTTTGGTTATTTGCTAACGATGATATAGCTTCGTCATATCGTTTCGCGTCATTTTGATCTAAGTTGCCGATTATTGATTTTATTACTGATCCGAGTCCATCTATGATGCCTCTTTTATTTCTATAAATAAACGATGGGTTTATTTGTGATATTTGAACTTCAATTTTATTTTCGAGATTACTTATTATATGATAATAATTTTTTAATTCTTTATTGTAATCATTGGTTTCAGTGGTGTTTTCAAGTGTGCTTTTAATTTGAACATAGAATGATTAAATCGAATGAAATTCATTGATAATATTAGAAATATCAAATATTTGAATAAAACTCCAAGTATCGATTTGATTTTGTGCATTGCCAAGTTTTAGGGGTAAAAGACTAGGGTTTTCATTTAGATTATGGTAAATAGGTTTTTCTAGTCTTGCTGGTCTGATGACGTAGAGGGTAAGTCTGGAACAACAGAAGGGCTTTTAGTTCTTTAATGTGAACTGTTTCAGGCTTACTTGCTTTATTTTTGTGAGTTACTTTAACACGGTTCCTATCTAATAATTGTGTAATGAGGTAGGGTCCTAAGAACTTTTGATTTTCCTTATTTCTATTATTAGGATTAATTTTATATACTGTTTGACCTACTTTAAATGCTGAGTTCGTTTCGCCTAAAGTATTGTGTTTTGAAACGATTTTTTCTTTTTGGTTATTAAGTTTTTCGGAAACATTTTCGTATACGTGTTTTAATTTTTCTTTATGATTTTCCGCATACTGTGAAAAGAATATTTCCGGCATAAATATTTCGTTTGGGTCTCTTAAATATGTATGGCCAAATACCAACTCAAAAGGTGTATAATTTGTCGCGCTATGTATTGAATTATTATAACCGATTATTGCGTAATCCATAAGATCGCTTTTTGTTTCGTCAGGATATATTTCTCTTAAAACACGCAGGTGTTCTATGACGGTGGAATGGAATCTTTCGACAACAGCATTTGATTCATGATGTTGTGGCGTAGTAAAATGAACTTTTATCTTATCGACTATATTAATCAGTGCGACATCTGTAATCGATCTAAGTACAGAAGGAAAAAACCATATGTTCCTTTTATGTTAACCGAAACACCTTCTAAACCATTCCAGGTAATACATATCGACGTATTTACATTTGATAATCGCGACTATCTCACGCTAGTTGACGCTTTCTCAAAATTCGCACAAGCAATCTGTTTACCAGGAAAAACTGCAATTCACGTGTGTAAAGCTCTGATAAAATATTTCTCATCATTTGACGTTCCACAAAATATTATTCTTGATAATGGCAACAATGTTAACTGTGAAAAAGCATTTCCTTTACTGTTTCACAGTTAATATTGTTGCCATTATCAAGAATAATATTTTGTGGAACGTCAAATGATGAGAAATATTTTATCAGAGCTTTACACACGTGAATTGCAGTTTTTCCTGGTAAACAGATTGCTTGTGCGAATTTTGAGAAAGCGTCAACTAGCGTGAGATAGTCGCGATTATCAAATGTAAATACGTCGATATGTATTACCTGGAATGGTTTAGAAGGTGTTTCGGTTAACATAAAAGGAACATATGGTTTTTTCCTTCTGTACTTAGATCGATTACAGATGTCGCACTGATTAATATAGTCGGTTACGATTATTTTCATATTTTTCCAATAATAATTTCTTTTTAAATATTGAAGAGCTTCAATAATGCCTCGATGGTTTGTTTTACCTTCGTGATTCTTTTTTATCATTAAAACTTGTTCTTTATCGGAAATAGTATTGACTAGTTTAGTACATCGAATTAATTTCGGACCTTTTACAGAAAAATATTCTAAATACACTTTATTAAAGGATAGGTATAAATTATCTTGGGGGAAATAGATATGGTAATTTAATTTTAAGTTTGTATATTCTTTTAAAAAGTCTAAAATTATTTTTCCGTTTTCACTGATTGGAATTTTTATTTTTTATTATTTTGTGATTTTCATATGTCTCGTGAGTAATATGAATTTTTGGGTAAATGTTTGGATAGACTAAAATTTGGTTAACTTTTTTATTTATTATTTCATCTAAAATAGGGATACCTTGATTAGTATGTTCAGTGGTTGGAGAGAATTTAAGAAAGTATTGACTTAGGTTGTTGTCAATTATCTCCGGGATTATTGATTATAGATTCGTTTTCGTTTTCGATAGTGTTTAATGAAATTTTAGAGAGACAATCAGCATTGGTATTATATTTGCCTATTTTATAAATTATTTTAAAGTAGGATAATTATTAATACAAGCTAGAATAATAATATTGCATTATATAGCAAATACTAAATAGGCTGTCTTTTTTTGTTAAATACATAAATGCTAAATAGTGCAAGCGTGTATATAATTATTATATTATTTGTTAAGTTACGTTTTTCCTTTTAGAATTTTACCTTACGAGTTAGCATGTTCGTATTAAAAGGTATTTTCATTTTCTTTCTCGTATATTTCGTTCCGTGTTTAACTGGTTGTTTTACGAACTTCTTTACTTTTGGAAAAATGTTTTTTACAGGTTTCCGTATAGTTATAATGTCTTTTAAATCAAGATCTTTTGGTCGTTCGTAAAATATTGGTTTAGTGACATATCTGGTAATTATTTCTTTATTTCCACAATCTATGATTGCTTCTAAACACTCTAATAAGTCCATGCCTATTATTCCTTCGAATCTGTCGTAGAAATCAAGGATATAGAATTTATAGTTTTTGTTTATTTTAAAATCTTTAAATATGGGTATTATAACTGCTTGCTTGTGATTTGATGTTCTTTGTAAGGTTTGTACTGAATAATTTTCCTCAAATGTGCGCTCATTGTAGAATTTTTGAACAATTTTAGGAGAGAGGAAACTTCTACTGCTTCCTGTATCGACTAGGAAGTTAGCATTAATTTCCGATATGAAAACATACAGTAAACTTTTGTCAATGCTATTTATATATATTGTCTTGTCTCGTTTACAAATAGGATGCAGTTTAGTTTCATTAGTTTTCGTTTTTAGAGTTTGAACTAGATTTTTGTCATTGCATATTTTTTCTTTTGTTTTCTTTTTATCAGAATTTTCAAAATTTTTTAATTCTGGACTAAATTCTACATTTTTTTGTTTCGGTAAACAGCAAGGAGTATTTATTGTTGTTGTGGTTTTCACATAACCATCTTTTACGTTATCGCTAACTAATGTATCTTCTTGACTAGGGATTTTGACAATTTGTTGAACTCTGGGTTCTATCTTTATGTTGTAATTAAGTCGAGGTTTAGAATAGTTTCGATTTATATTTGAGTTTTCAGAATCCAAAATTATTGGTACAACAGTATGTGGTAGGCATAATTGATTATTATTAATGTCTACTTTTGCGTTTAATTGTCTTAGTAGATCTATACCTTTTAATCCATCATATTTATTGCTAAATTTAAACAAATAAAACTTATGCGTTTCATTTACTGAGAAAATATCAAAAACCGGTATCTCAGCAACTTCGTTGTGATACGAGATACTATGTGCTGTTTGAATATTAAAATTTTCTTTATAAATGTACTTTTTGTAAAACCCGTATGCCAAACGTGTATCAATTAAACTTTTGGTACTACCTGTATCAATAAGAAAATTAGCATTTATTTCTGGGATAAAAATGTACAGTAACTATGTATTAACAGAGTTTATCTGTATTATGTTAGGTTGGTTGAATTGCAAGCCTCGTGAAAATTTGAATAATGAGTATCTGTTACGTTACTACAAGGTTGTGCAATGAACTCGTCAGCTGGGACATTTTCAGCTGGTGCTTGATAATAATGAGTGTTATTGATGTCATAGTCATATGTTTGGTCATTAGAATAATCTTAATAAGTATATTCTTGGGCTTCATTATTTTCATAATGGTTATTATACTCGAATGGATTTTCAAATTCAATAGGTGTGTTATCGACACTTTGGGTAAATAATTCGGTGGTTGTGTATTTTGGTTTATTCA
Source organism: Pissodes strobi (assembly GCA_016904865.1). NCBI lineage: Eukaryota > Metazoa > Arthropoda > Insecta > Coleoptera > Curculionidae > Pissodes > Pissodes strobi. Next base: position 9,029 of record MU189991.1, read on the forward strand.
TGTTCGTAAATGTTGAGCCTTGATTAGATATTCTTGAAAAACCTGAACTGGTATCCATAGGCTCCGGCTTTTGTTGTTGATTATAATTTGCATGAAATTTTTGGGGATTGAATGGTGGATTTTGGAAATTGTTTCTCATGAATTGAGGTTGTGACTGATTAGGTCGAAAATTATTTTGATTAGGAATATTAGGATGCAATGGGTAATTTGGACGATTTGGACGCCATTGATTGAAGTTTGGATTTATTGGTCTTAATGGTGGGTGGAAATTATTATTGCTGTTATTATTATACCATGGTCTAAAATTTGGCATTGGGTTTGGTGTAGAATAAAACATTGGTCTATAATTATTATTGTAAGAAGAATTATTCACTGGTTTATTTGGAACAATTTTTTGTGAAGGCTTATAAGTCTGCATATTAAGATTGTTACCGCGTTGTGTTGAATAAAGAAAGTTTTCTTCTTGAATTACTAAACCCATTGCTCTTTCTAGACTATTCGGGTCTCTTAGACGAACGTTAGTTTGTAAATGCGGAGGTAAACTACGTAAAAATGTTTTTAAAGCAAGATCATCATAGCTTTCTAATCTTATACATTTTTCAGCATTCGTGATATTCATAGAGTTTAATTTTGAAATAATTAAAGATCTGGAATCTTGACATCGCATGCCAAAATTATAAGGACTTTCGCCTTTAAATGGTCGTAAGTTAATTAAATCTTGAATTTAGCAATCTAGATTTCTTTGATCGCCAAAACCTAATCTTAAGAATTCTTTTACACTTTCCCAAGTTACTAGTTCGATTCTTGAACCTATGAGCATTAACGTTCGACCTGTTAATCTCCCAATTATAGCTCTTAAAATACATTTTTTTAGTACTTCGTTATTATCAGTACTAAAGGTAGAATGTACAAATTCGCAATTATATATAAATACATTTAAAGTGTGTGGATCGCCATCATAACGTGGAATTGAATCAATTGCGAGCATTAATAGATTATAGCCAGTAGCCATCGTTACTGTATTATCTTTTTCTAAAAATAGATCTTCTAATAAAATAGCGATATCTTCTATATTGCTCATAAAATGTGAATGAAATAATTAGTAGTCTTGTCTTTTACCGGCATAAAAGACTTGTAAAATTAATAGAATACAATTGTATTACTTAGATTATCGATTGTCAATTTCCGCAGTAAATATAAATATTATCAAATATATATGTTGGTTAAAATCAATGGAAAATGGTAAATGGAATTTGCACTTACATAAAAATTATCTTCATCCTTATCTATGGTGCCTATAGGTAGTGGTCGATTTTTGACTGCCGCCCAGGACTTATTCTATGCTAGGTGCCTATAGGAAGAGGTCGATTTTTGACTTCCGCCCAGGACTTCTGTAGCAGGTTGCGGGGGTGAAGACTTCCTTGCTTGGGTCGGACGATGCTTGTTCCTGCGGCTGATATGCTCTCAAACCGTTCCCGTCGCTTGGTTCTTCTTTTAACACTTCGGTGACTGAGTTATTCGAATTTCCCAATTAATCGTTGAAACGAAGAAATCGATGTTCGATACACCAATTTTCGGGAATCCTACCTACTGCGCCAATTATGTCGCCTCTCGTGTTAAGCCCGTTTTTAAAAACAACTCACAAACTACTACAGGGTCTATATTACTTTAACTTGACAAAATATGGATCTAAAGATGCAGACTTTGCAAGGCAATACAAGACAAACAATAATTACGAATATACTTCTATTTATAAGTTAAAAGATGCTGAGCTGGCTTGCAGATGTGCTACGTCGGATGGTCTGTTCCCATAACTAGCGCGCGTCAAGTGCAAAACTCTGTTTCAGTATTGTGGATAAAACGCTGTTTTAGTGCATTTTGCCGAAGGTCCAAACCTCAACATAGTACACCTAGAATAGGTCAAGTTGAAGCAAAATGGAAAAAATAAGTGGTTCGGCAAGCTTAACTAGCTGTGATTCACATGTATTAATTTATTCTATTACTCTTCTCCCTAATCGTGCCGCATATAAGCACTGTTTAATTGAAACTGCAGATATTATGTATATTTCACATCATTTGTTATAACAGCTTATAGAGTACATTCCTGATGTCTAAACAATTATCGCCACAAATTCATGAAGCATGGAATCTAAGTTCAGTGGCAAGTGAGGATATAGATACTGTATTAACTTTGTTTACACCTGGTAAACTAGTCAATTTTGAGTTTCCTTTATTGGTTTTAAGACAGTTGAGAGCAATAATTTTTGGGGAGAGTGGATTTAACACTTTTTGCTTTATTTAAAGCTGAATTATTTAGATCTGCTGAAGCTATAATTGAGTAAATTTGTCAGGATAAAATGGGAAAAATTTGCAGTTCGGCAAACTAAGCTAGCAGTGAAAAACATTTCCTTGAACTACACCCGGTGTCAGTTCCATAAACACAGCATCCATGCTTCCATCACGAGAATATCTTCATTAAAAGCATCTTTCTAGGACATTGTTCGATGCATTTTTGAAATAAAACAGGATAACGTTGTTATACGGAGCAGCAAACTTCATGCATTATTTATAAGTGAAATATTAAAGCTCGGATTGACGTTAAGTGTTGTAAATCGCGGAGTGGCGCAACTATTACGAACAAAATTCAGCTTTGTAATTGATGTGTTCTATGGTATACCGCGTCTGGGCCAATTACAGGAAGCTTCGGTTAGAATGTGTAATAGCTCCTGGCGAAAGAGTACGCATAAAACCCATTAATAATGAGTTGCGATATTTTTTTTTGTTCGACGAGTTCAAACGTTATTTCTCTTTATAAAATTTGTCAATTTATTAATTTATTCACGTATTGTTTTAAATCAAATAGCGTAATGGAAAACCAATTAACTTGTCAATTAGTTATTGTATTTACGGTTGAGGTAAAATTATTTGATTGGTGGAATATTAGAATAATATTATTGCTGGTACAATTAGCAGCATTATTACTACTAATTTTTTTTATTATTCTGGATGCTAAAATTTCACTTGGCTTTGTTGCGGATATATATTGGCGGTTGTATACTTTGAACACGCTGGAAGGTTTCTATCGATTATATCCTAATGAACTATCCTAAATATGATTATAATATAATTACAAAATGGTCAATTAATCTTCAAAGTAATAAGTTGCCATCAACTAAAATAATTTTGAATATGGTTAAAATTTCATTTTAATGTCTGTTCCTTAACTATCTCCAGATAAGATCAATGCTGACATATTCAAGTCTTCGAAGAGTAAAGCATTAGTAGAAAAGTATATACATAAGTGTAAAATTCAAAACGTGCTTAGAAATTAAGCTAAACTAATCAGGAATAAAATTGTTGTATACAGCGCGAATGAAAGTCCCCTTCTTGAAAATGCAGCTAGGCGAACATACTTAAAATCTCTCGAAATCACCTAGCACTAACCAAGCTAATCAGGGAAAAATATATGTTATTTAGGTACCTCCTGCATGGACTATATCCGTCCAAAGAAGGAAATCGCCTTCGTTCCTCCTGGCCACACTTGTTGGCCAGGTTCCCTTGCAGCACGGAATCTGGCGTGATTCATAAGCCATTTATTCTCAATAAATTACTTATAAAGTAGAACAGGGATAAAGTAAAAATTTGGCTCTTACAGGGCGAATGCGCAGGCGGGCCTCTTTAGGGTATGTCTGCCGGAGCGATGGTGGGTCCCTTCTTTCTTTTATATGCAAATTCAATAGCAGGATTAAAAAAATTGTTAATAAAAATAATGGTTGGTCTTCTATGGTTCATTGTTGAAACGTTGTAAATGTTGCAAAATACAGTAGTGGGATTTTCCCCTTTTACTGGTCGATTTGGGTTATCAATACTGTCGCTACCTTACTTCTCGCGACCTTACTTCCAGTATTCTAAGCAGCTCAAAAAATAAATCCGTTTGCAGTGTCAGTTGACAGATGTGGTATATATTGTTTTCTTGAGAGAACTGGTAGCCCTTCTCGCCGGAAGGCTCAAGGCGAGCAGGCAGTTTTCCGTATCAAAATTTATCATTGCTATTTTTGGCCATCAAGACTAATTACCGCCTGATTGTGTCAAATGAAGTATAGTGTATATTTTCTAAAATTTTCGGCCTTATCGCCTATAAACATTGCGTGATGAACTAGTGTGGTGACCCATTTTTAAAGGTGTGTTGGACACGAGTGTTTTTATTTAAGATGGTTAAAATTGTTTATCATTTAGTTAGGGTTCGTCTGTGAGATAAAATTCCTTCCGTGAGATAGAATTTCCCCCTTTTGTGGCTGACATCCGTTGGCGACCTTTGGTGCTGATCTAGCTAGCTCCGGCGTCAGTTAGCCAGCCCCAGGCTGGAGAACACCAAAGTACAAAGTCTGGGGCCGATCAATGACAGTTTGTGACAAGAGGGGCTGCATTGTATTGGCTGGCAGGAACGTCAAACTGGTGAGAGCAGTTTGATTACGGGGAGTGACGCCCCCACCATTCCGAGTTGCCACGGGATGTGGCCCATCAAATCCCATCGTCCTCCTCCAGGCTGGCGAACGCCAAAGTACAAAGTCTGGAGCTGATCACTGGGGAGTGATCCAACAAACCCCATTTTTACCCCTGTCAGACTAGGGACCGCCAAAGGAATGAGTCTGAGCCCTAGGTGGTAGATGCCTGAGCCTACTCGCATCGTCCGGTGAAAGACCACCCCACCAGAATTGGGAAGCGCTAAGTGGTTTTCCCAAATCACGTTCCGCTTCCGCGCTGGTGGTTCCGAGTTCCACAGTAGGAATATATGGACATGATGGTGCTTCCAGGATCAAAATATTCCGGAAATAAACTCCCCGGCCATTCGGATCTCCGGGCGCTGGGTGGCCCTGGGAGCTCTTCATTCCGCATTTCACAGACAGCAAAGATACTGAACCAATTTAGAATATATTTCTGCAACATAAGAGGCCTAAATACAAACATAAATTCGGTACACCAACATCTACAAGCAAATAGACCACACATATTAGCCCTTACAGAAACACAAGTATGTTCTACAACAACAGTGAACTACCTCTATCCTGGTTACGACTTACATACTCGATTTAGATATAAGTTCGGAATATGCCTTTTTGTCCGAAGCGACCTTTCATGTCACCGCGAGGAAACACTCGAACCGAACAACCTTGACGTCATGTGGCTCAAGTTCACAGCCAAGGGATTAACCAAGTGTATATGTTGTCTCTATCGCCCTCCGAGCGATAGAGCCTACCAAAGCTTTTTCTCAACACTAGCTACCTCTTTTGACTCAATACAGGTCGATCACCCCAGTTCAGAAATAATCGTTCTGGGAGACTTCAATGCCCACAACACCAACTGGCTCAAACATCACAACAAAACCGACAACGAAGGTAGAAAAGCTGAAGCATTTGCCATCAGCTGCGGGCTTACTCAACTTGTAGACAAACCAACTCGAATCTCAGAGAGGGGCGAATTCGCCGCTCTCCTGGATCTTTTTCTGACCACCAGTCCTGACCACTACAAGGTTACACTTGGTCCGCCATTAGGTACCTCCGACCACAAACTTATTACAACGGTTTGTGAATTGCCACTCATACAGAAGGATCCACCATTGCCTCGCAAAATCTGGCATTACAATTCTGCAAACAGGGACGATCTAAGGCAGTTCTACCTAGATTTTCCTTGGCTCGACGTCTGCTTTGCCACTGACGACTTGTCAGACTGCTGCGAAGAGATCATGCAAGTAATCTCCTCAGGAATGGAAGCATACATCCCAAATTCCATCAAGTTACCATCAAAAGGAAGGCCCTGGTTCGACAAAAGATGCGAAAGAGCTGTAGGAAGGAAACAGCAAGCCTATAAGTACTGGCAGCAAAATCAGACCGCTGAAAATCGCAATTATTTTATCAAAGCGAGAAACGAGTGCAAGCGTGTGATCGACGAAACTAAGGACGAACACAATCAAAGGATCAGGAATAAACTTTTGCAATGCCCCAGTGGTTCCAGGAATTTCTGGTCGGTAGCAAAGGCAGTAAGTAACAACTTTACAAAAACGTCTCTCCCACCTTTGACGGACGAACGTGGCATCACGGCGACTACAGCCAAGGAAAAAGCAAACATGCTCGCCAAAATGTTTTCATCGCACTCTACCTTAGACGTGCCCCAAGGAAAGACTCTCCCCACTATACCGAACATCAACACCACCATGGCAGAAGTCAAGTTTTCACATCGTGATATTCGCAAAATCCTTAAAGAACTATACTCTATTTCGAAATGATGCGAAGTAATAAATCATTTTCTGATGGCTGATACATAGGCGTACATAATTACGTACATATACGTACATATTTTAAACGTTTACCTGTCCTAATACTCGGACTTTCCCAGCATTATATTTATCACACTTAGGTTTTTTATTACTATTGTAAACATTCAAATTTGACGATTTTTTGTATGCATACCCCTAAAGTTTAAGTAATTGTAATTTTTCAGTTATATTTGTTCTTCCGAAGAAGACACAGTGTGTTTGTTTCATTTCATAGTTTCAATTAAAATGGCTAATTCAGTTTTCTCTCCAGTGAAACGAGCGAGCAAATGTCCATTTTCTGTTAACGAAAAGAATATTATTCTTAATGTATATGACGCCCTCAAACATCAAAATCCTCTGTATAGCGTTGATACTGTGGTGGAAAAGTGTTCGCAAATGACGGGTGTTTCAAAAACGTCGATATATAAATTAAGGTGTGAACGAAAAACTGGAGCTGTAAAACCACCTATACCATCTTCAGGAAGAAAGACGGTGCCTATCGATGAAGACTACAAACTTATAATTAGAAGAACAGTACATTCCTTTTATTTTAATAAGGAAATACCAACCATCGACAAAATTTTAGGAGCCTTGAAGCAAGACCAAAATATGTCTCCAACGATAAGCAGGAAGAAATTGTGGACAACTTTAAAACAAATGAATTTCAGCTGGGAAAAACAAAGCAGAAAATCGCTCCTAATCGAAAAAGATGAAATTATTTGCTGGAGGAGACATTACTTAAGACAGATAAAGCAGTTTCGAAGTGAGAATAGAAAGATTTATTATCTGGACGAAACATGGCTTAATGAAGGATATACGGTTGGGAAGATTTGGCAAGACAAAAATATTTCAAGTTTTCGTCATGCGCTCTTAGAAGGCTGGTCCACCGGACTAAAACCACCATCTGGGAAAGGAAAGCGACTGATTATTACACACCTTGGAAGTGTTGATGGTTTTGTTGAGGGCGGTTTGTTAATGTTTGAGTCAAATCATTCTGGCGATTACCATGAAGACATGAATGGCGATGTGTTCGAAGAATATTTTGAACAAATGTTAGATCTCATTCCACCTAATTCTGTGATAGTGATGGACAATGCGAGCTATCATTCCAGAAAAGTTGACAGAATACCAACTAATTCATGGAGAAAAGCGGATATTATTCAGTGGTTTAGACAGAATAACATACCATTTGATGAAAGTATGGTGAAAAAGGAACTGTTGTCCATAGTGTCCTCAAATAAAGCTCGTTTCACCGAGTATGTAGTTGACAAAATTGCACAGAAACGAAATATTATAATTCTTCGTCTGCCTCCGTATCATTGCGAATTAAATCCCATTGAACTTGTTTGGGCCCAAGTAAAAAGTTATGTAGCAAGGAGAAACACGACGTTTAAAATGAAAGATGTTAAAATTATCTTTGAGGAATCTTTAAAAAATGTCGATTCTGAAAAATGGCGTAAGTGTATTGAGCATGTTATAAAAGAAGAAGAAAAAATGTGGAAACTAGACCATTTAATTGACCTAATTGTAGAGCCTTTAATTATATCCTTGGAACATGACGAAGATTCGACGGATTTTTCTGACGACGAAAATGATATACCATAGTTCTCTACATAACTGTTTACACAAAATCGCAATTCTTATACCTTATTATATAAATATTATATGTGATAAAATGTTACAGTAATACTAACTGTTTTTGAATATACATAAATAAGTGAATAAATAAAAGTAGTTACGTAAAACAGGTATTTTAAATTAAATACCCAAACGTACGCTACTGCAGGTAGAAAATGGCCCCTTTGCTAATAAAGCCTATTGTTTGCAGCGGGATTGCCATACAAAACAGGGTGGAATGGTTGAAATATAATACAGCAGGCTATAACAGCTGTGGCTAAATATTTAGAAATCACAAAAATTTATTTGACCACTCTGTTAGCGTTTTGCATTTATAAGTAGGTTTTATTACTCCGCACCAATTCGAAATAGAGTATAGATACGCAAAAGGCATCAGGACCGGACGGAATACCTGCCATCGTGCTAAAGAACTGCGCCAACGAACTAACACCCGTTTTTTTCCAGGCTTTTTTCTCTTTCTTACAGAAAAGGGATTTACCCATCCTCTTGGAAAGTCGCTCAAGTGCAACCTGTTCCAAAAAAGACAAGAAAACCACGCCCTCAAACTATCGCCCAATTGCCTTGCTTCCAATAATCTCCAAAATCCTGGAACGTGTAGTCAACCAGCAACTACTCAAGTACCTCGAGAGCAACAGAATAATCAGCGATAATCAATACGGCTTTCGCAAAGAGAGATCGAAAGGAGATATATTGGCCTATGTCACTCATATATGGAGTAGGGCACTTGCAAACTACGGAGAGTCTCGAGGGATTGCGTTGGATATTTCAAAGGCATTCGACAGAGTTTGGCATGACGGACTGCTCAACAAACTGCCGTCCTTGGGACTGCCCGCTTCTCTTTGCAGCTGGCTGGCCAGTTTCCTTAAGAACCGATCCCTACCCGTTGCAGTCGATGGACACATCTCGGACACATTCACCATGAACGCGGGCGTGCCTCAGGGCGCAATACTTTCACTAACTCTGTTCCTCATCTATATTAATGACCTGCTGATCGGAACGAATAATCCTGTTTACAGTTTTGCAGATGACAGTACCCTTGTCTCCCACTTTAGATCAGAAAAACCCTTACCAGCGACTGAGACTCATCACCGCAGACAGGAGCAGATTACAGCAATTAATCAAGACCTGGAGAAAGTTCAAACTTGGGGCGACCGAAATTTGGTCCAGTTCAATGCAGCAAAGACGCAAGCAGCAACGTTTACTAAGAGGGCCAATACAGCGGGCCCTGACATCATTATGGCAGGATCGACCATTCCTTCATCCTCGTCAATCGGGCTGCTGGGTGTCTCGGTCAACAGCAATATGTCATGGCATGATCATGTTGCCAACATCGCAAAATCAGCCTCCCAGAAGCTTGGTGCGCTATTTCGCAACAAAAAAACTCTATACACCGCAGCAGTTGCTCTTGCTGTACAAAGCGCAAATAAGACCGTGCTTAGAATATTGCTCACATATCTGGGGTGCCGCACCAAAGCATACCCTAAAGCTGCTGGATTCCAT
>MU189991.1:23479-46788 GCA_016904865.1 Pissodes strobi
TCATTAGTTTATGGGCGTTACCATAACTGCAAATTAATTTGAGGTAAAATTAATTGTACTGAAAGGGTTTGCGTAAGTTTTCATATTTAAATAAATAAGGTATTTACAATCTTGATGTTTATTTTGGTAAGTTACAGTCAAAATAATAACTATTTCGTATATCTTTAGTTTTTTTTGTGACGTTCTTATACAGGGTATTTTTTTAAGATTTTTTAAACCTATCTAGTAATAAAAATGGTGGCGCCCTCACCTAGCTGCCAAGACATAGACCCACGCCTTAAAAAATGAATCCGCTGTGTAAACTTAAGTAACTAACAGACAATCTTACTGCATTAGCACCCGAAGCTCAAAGCAGGTTACATTATAACTCACCTAGCGGCAAACGGTTCATGAAAATGGTTATTTACGATGATAATAAGTAATGTTTTGTATAAATAATATTAATAGCCAAAATGGATATCCCCTTATAATACTTATAAATAACATGGCTTTCGAGAAAAATCCAAATCGTCCCGAGATTAAATATGTGTGTATTAAATGCCAATATCTAAAAACACCAAAACCAAGTTTAACCAAAACAGTACCAGAATAAACAAATTTGCAGAAATCTCTATTTTCTCCTCACCCCATATTACTGGCACGAGTGCGTAAATTAAAAGCCGATAAAGGCTTAAATCTGTTTTATTTTCAAAAATCTGTTAACCATATTCAAAATTTGATAGTTTTAAGCTATGAAATGATTTTACTTATAACGTTTAATGGTACTGTTAATTTATAAGCTGTGGCTCTTCCAGAAGAAACAAATAAGTAAATGAGAATCAACGGTACTGTATCACCTTGCCTTATATATATTATTCTAATAAAAGTATAAATATGTTATAAACCCTTCCCATAAGATACCACAGCTGCAAAATTTAGCCGTCATACCCTCTTGTTATTTAAATTATCTACCGTAAATATTACTCCCGCAACCCTTAGCAGAGCAAGGCAAGGATTCCATGTACCTAAATAATATAATAAGGCCTTCCCCTCCACAACATTAGGATTTATAGCTTATTTAAAGAACAATTTTTATATGGAGAATAAATAAGACACTCGTCGACGGCTGGCTTATAAACGAGGCGAGAACTATAAAATATAATGAGATATTCCTATTTCGCGAGAATGGAATCCTTTCATAAATCATTATAACGCGATCTAAATTTGTGGGAATTTTGCTCCATTAGAAGTTACTCCTTATATTTTAGACATTCCCTGCCGGAAATTATTTGTCGCAGATATAAACATTTATTCAAATAACAAGTCAGTTAGAAGCGTTTTGGGATCTAGGAAAATACATTGCGTTTTGCTTTTTACATTTAATAAAGTAATGTGATTGTGATAAAACGTACTAAAATATTTCTCTTGTCGTCGTCGTGAAAATCTTGACGTTGGTCGGTAACATTCTACTAATGTTGGTTCAGTCCTCTTTTGCACTATTTTTTAACATCGACGTTTTAAATTTGCAAAATCAATGCAATTAATGTTTTTAGCAAATTTTTCTTTATTAGAATCAGCATATAGCCTTTAATGTCCACCGCTGAACTTAGGCCTATATCAAACATCCCTGTTTTACACCTCTTTATGTCATGGTCGATCTGCCTAATGGTCGTACTCGAATTCTGGTTACCTGTGGACCATATTGGTCATAAATTGGGTTTTTGAAAATTTTATTTTAAGGGCAACTCTCTCTGGGAATTACGGATGGTCTGAGGACGACATCAATCAAGAATCTTGAGAGACTGATTAGGTTGGCGCTTCTCCATTTATTTCTGGAGTATGAGGCCTTGAGGTCTGCATACATACTGAAAGATTTCGGTCACCTAAGAAATAATAATTGCGCGAGGGGACATATCAAAGTCTGATGAATGTCTGGAACTCTTAATTAGGGCGAGCAGCATACTGCCCACCTTCAGATTAAGTAGACTTTCTCAAATTTCACATACCAAATTAGGATAGTGATATAGGAGCGGATGTGTATGGAAAAATTGTAGAAACGGGAGAAAAGTTGATTTTGCTCATGGGACTTATGTAGCCGTGTTACAGGCCGAGATGAATGAGATACTCAAATGCGGGTATGAAAACCTGTTAAGAGCCTTCAGAGGGAAGGATAACTACACCTGATCCGTGATCGGATAGCAGAGCTGCTGTGTCGGATCTTAAGTCACATGGAATTAATTCAGCGCAAGTGTCTGAGTGTCGGGACATCTTGGGGAACTGACTATACCTGGAGGTCAGAGTTTCTTGCGTTCCGGGACACTCGAATGCTTCGGAGATTGCCGATCGAGCGGCAAGTAACAAATCTATTTTTATTTCCACAATGTATCTTGATATTTTGATCTACTAAAATGTATAAACTATTAAATAATTATCACCATGTGAACCTGAAAAAGGTGAGGCAAACATACAAGGCAATTCAAAGTGAACTAATCTCTTAGTGATAATCAAGTTAAACTAGTCTGCCGTTAAGTCAGATGATATGCTAAAATAATTACTTAAACTATATACCAAATAATTGATATAAATAAAACTTTGTTGAAAACAATAACCTAGTTTCATACGCAATTCAAGCATCCTTCAAACGTAAAGACATGCGCATTATTGCTTTTGTAAATGTACAACATCTATCATAACCATGCCAAGTTCCTAGCCAGATAGTGGAAGATATTTTAACATGCTTTGCTAGCACTGTGCCTGTTTCAAAGCTGCAATGTTGGCGAAATATGTGAAGGTATTTATTTACAACCATTTAGTAATAGACGCATGATTCTTAAGCTAGTAAGAACACTATGTTAGGCATAACAAAACAAGTGCAATTATACTTACTCATAAAGCAACAAGTATAATAACTGTAAATTCGTAATTGCCAATCTCGGTATTTTGTGTGTTTATGGATGGTTGTAGGTAAAGTATGGTACCTGACTTGCATATAGTGAACCCTAATACACTTTGACAATTAAAACGCTAATAATCATCCTCGGTTATCATCGCATACATTATACGATTGTTAAATAATATAGGATAATATAAATTATATATTCGTTATTTACTATATTGTAAACTACTAAAATGCATAAGCTACTAAATAAATATCACCCTGTCCTAAGTTTGAACTTGAACTTGGAAATTGTTATATAAACATTAAAGGCAAACTATAAACAACTGAGCAATCAACTGGAGCAATTTTGAACCTTAAGCAAGCAATGATCAGCAGTTTTTTAAATATAAATACGCTACCGATCCTTCAGTTCGGCAGGCTTTTGTTTCACCTAAAACCAGCTCCCAGGTTAGCTAGACAGCTGCCTCCGGCTTCTATCCAGCTCCCAAGTTAGCTAAACAGCTGCCTTCGAGTTCTATCAGCTCCTAGGTTAGCTATACAGCTACTCCTTTATTCCTGACCCAAACCTAGTACCGGTTAGCTACTTGACGCCTGTTGTGTCTAAGGGTTTCACAACCGCAGTAGTAAAGTCAAGTCAAGGATAAGTTTATCAGAGTTCTGAGAAAGACAAGTGTCCAAGTTGTGTCAGTTAAATAGTTTAGTGAAATATTCTAGTGCTCTTAAATAAAACTCAACATAAAGCTCTTAATTATACCACAGTAACCAAAGACCTATAAACAATTACAAACCATACCTCAAATCGAGAAAACATGCGCGCCTTAGTAATCGGGTATAATAGAATTCCATTACATTTATCACAACAAGAGACAAATTTAAATTATGCGGGCAGCACGTCAACGAAGTGTCCAGGCTACGTCTAGACGCAGGATTGCAGCAAGAATTCGTCCATCTCAGAGTACAAGTCCCCATCTGGCGGCAGACGCTAAAAGCTGCAAGGCTATTGAATCCAAGTGCCGCCACTAGTTGAGAAAGGTCAGGAATAGAAACGCATGACGACGACCAAGGCCAGGTCCGTATATGCAAGGAAAAATATAATAAATTAAATACAACTGATTGTTAAAATTAAAATGGAGCAATACAACAAATTTGTATAGAATAAAATAAAGACAGCGATGGAGTAAGAAGCAAGAGAAATAAGTAAAGATGACGAGGATAAGGAAAATAAAATTATATATGGAGCAAGTACTCAAGTAAAATAAGAAACTAAAGAGAAACAAGCAAACACAAAAATTAGGTGAGATAAAAGTCTCAGTGTAAATAGTGTAATATAAAGTCCAAGTGCTCATAGAAAATTATATATACAAGGCACTTAGGAGGATAAAATATAAATTAGGAAAATATATAGTGAAACAGAAATAAGCATAATATAGACCCAAGTGTTAATAAGACAAGTAGATAGATAAAAACACTTAGGAGGTTAAGGAACTGTATATAGATAGACAATACACATAGTACAGTACATAGAAGAAGTTATCAAGAAAAATAAAGCCACAATAAGTCGTGTTAAGTGAATATTATTGAGAAGATTAGTAAACTATGAATACAAAATAAATAGGTGAAGATAAGGTGAATATATTCATCGTAAAGCAAAAGTAAATGGACCAGTTGCATGATTGTCGTTATCGAGAAAAGCAGGAAAAACTGAGTTGCCATTGAAACTGTGAATTAAGGGTATATACAGGAGGAATACATGTGTATACAAAAAGGATTTATAAAGTAAAGTGTTCTCCGGCCTAAATAAGACTGCAACGACAGATTCTCTAAATGAGAAAGTCACAGCAAAGAATTTAGACATCGGAAAGTCGAGCGTACGGACTAAAATAGCTGACTGACATTAAGGAAGTTTTAAGCAAAAATTTTGGTACCGCAGAAGCTCAGAAAGGGCATGGTTCCCAGGTGAAATATTGTGTAAGCAAGAAATGTTTACGTAAAGTATGAAGAATATAGAAGAAGCATATATAAGTTAAAAAGTTGTTCACATAACGTGAGAAGAAATATAGAAGATGTTTATGAGATAAGAAGAAGCACACATAGTGAGGAAATATAAGCAAAAGTTTTTTACGTAAAATAAGAAGAAATATATAAGCAGGAAATGTTTATGTGACAAGGAGAAGCATACATAGATAAGGAAATAATGAAATAGCTAGAATAAAGCATTTACATAAGGTACGAAAAATGAGTTGCATACATAAAATGAAATAATCGGAGACATATATAAGTTGTTGAGAAGCATACATAAGTTAAAACAATTGAGGAAATATATAAAGTTGTATAAATAATATGAGTTAAAAAATAAAGCAAACATACATAAGGAAGTAGTGAAGCTTAAGTACAGATTAAGTAAAGAATAAGGAAACCTAAGATATGGGAATATAATATAAAGAAATTAGTAATAAAAGAATAGGTATAGGTGTATAGAGAAACAATGTATGTATATCGGAAAGAAGAATTAAATAATAAGTTGTGAAAAACACATCAATTTACCAATTTATCAGATCCTTGCGAGTTTGGTTCAATCATCTCAGAAGGTACAGATGTGCACAGACGTCAACAATCCCTCGAGTACTCAGGAGCCAGTGGAATAGCTATCCAATTATAGGTTACGGCAGAAGTATTCAAGTTCTTCAAGAATCCAGACCTAAAAAGCGAAGAAATGCTTAAAAAATATATAATTAAAAAACTGAGAAAAGGGCAATACAAATTCATAAGATATCTAAATGTTGTGAGGTATATGCTGTCAGATATAAATAATTACAACCCAACACTGAAAACAGCAGCAGCAGGACACGCGATATCTGGCAGAAACTGAAAATAATTATCGAAAGACGAGACAATAAACATGAATAAAACTAAAGCTAGGCAATCATCGCAATAAAATCTAGCTACCTACCTACAGTTGTAGAAAGCAGACGTGAGGATCGAGCAGCTACGACAAAAACCATTCCATGGACAGACAGGAGAAAACTGGAACATGTTTGATAGTTCCACCAGATAAGTTCTAGGGACTCTTAATATTCCTATTCCATGCTTCCGTAACCTAAAAAAGTTATAATTAATCTTTACATAACTACTTCCATGTCAAACTAGCAGTAACACATGTAACCTACAGCTTCGAATGGAATAAACAACATTGATAAAACTTTTCTTTTCAATATTCGAGCCCCACCTTCCATAAAACGGAGTACATTGCCGATTGGGTCATTGACACTGGCCACACCCTTCTCTCACCTCACACTAAAAATTTTTCCAAGAAATTCAAACTCATGCATCAGACACCCTTGGATTAGAGTT
Organism: Pissodes strobi; assembly: GCA_016904865.1. NCBI lineage: Eukaryota > Metazoa > Arthropoda > Insecta > Coleoptera > Curculionidae > Pissodes > Pissodes strobi. Next base: position 29,709 of record MU189991.1, read on the forward strand.
TTTCATGCTCTATCATGCATTCTCATTCTCAAACAGTCCGAAGATAATGATTATAAGAAATATAACACCTGCCAAAATCCATATTTCATGAGGCAAATTCCCGGTCACATTGCAAAACTGCATTAGGCGGGAACAGAAACCGACCAAGAGGTGCAAAATCAAACGCAAATCTTCGTCATTGTATCAATTCAACAAATTTTAATATAATTTTTGGTCTAGGCGATACCACAACGCCTAAAGAAATGATGAATAAGGAGGAGTATAAGGACACGAAAGCATTTTTACCAGAGGTCAGACAGTTCGAGGTCGACAGGAGTACCAATCACAGGAACGAAAAAGAAGCACTGTGACCTGGTCCGACCAGCAGAATTACTCGGCGAATACTCGCTCAAGTGGAGATGGGGCAAAAACCGACATATCGATACTCAACAAAGCAACACGAAGCAAAGATGGATACTTTCGCTCCAGCTTCCAGAGAACGCAATGGAGCTACCAAGAAGTGAGAGACAATCCAGAAGAAAGAAGATATTTTAGAGTAAACACCAGTGGATGTCCATACTAGTCTCTCCAGCAGGCTCACTTGTGATACCCTCAATGGTATGTCAATGCTAAGACATATAGACTGCAGTCGACGCTAGAGGGAGCTACTAAGGATCAGCCTGGATCCAGAAAGTAACAAGACCACTGATGGCATTTTATATTGTATAAGCTATAGTATTATATTGCTTTATGCGACAAGTTTTTCTCGAATTGAGGTCTTTTTTTTTAGCGATAGAGGTCATGTTAACATTGGGACCAACGTTTTAGAGGGCGGGGAACGTGTAAACTACTAAAATGCATAAACTACTAAATAAATATCACCCAGTCCTAAGTTTGAACTTGAACTTGGAAAATATTATATAAATATTAGAGGCAAACTATAAACAACGCGAGCAATCAACTGGAGCGATTTTGAACCTTAAGCAAGCAATTTTTTTAATATTAATACGCTACTGATCCTTCAGTTCGGCAGGCTTTTGTCTCACCAAAAACCAGCTCCCACGTTAGCTAGATAGTTCCCTTGGGGTTCTATCCAGCTCCCAGGTTAGCTAAACAGCTGTCTTCGAGTTCTATCAGCTCCTAGCCTTTAGGTTCTACTCCTTTATTCCTGACCCAAGCCTAGTACCGGTTAGCCACTTGACGGCTGCAGTGTCTAGGGGTTTCACAACCGCAGTAGTAAAGTCAAATAAAGGATAAGTTTGTCAGAGTTCTGAAAAAGACAAGTGTCTAAGTAGAGTCAGTTAAATAGTTTAGTGAAATATTCTAGTGTTCTTAAATAAAAGTCAACATAAAACTCTTAAGAAAAACTATAATCACAGTAACCAAAGATCTCTAAACAATTACAAACCATACCTCAAATCGAGAAAACATTCGTGCCTTAGTAATCGGGTATAATAGAATCTCATTACATTTTTGACTAATAGACATTGTTAAAGTTTTATCATTAATAGACATTGTTATTGTTATAACTAAACGTGCTTCTTTATCATATCTTTTTACCCGACGTAAATCGACCCCGGACTATTTAAGTTATACCTCTGCACGCTCTCAGCAAGGCGTGGCATCACGAATAAAACATACAGTGGCAGATTGAGGGAAGCGTTAAGTCTAACCAAAAGACCCCGTCATTGTACTAATCATGACACGACTCTTCTCTGAGACGTTGTCAGCTTCTTTTATTCGTGACAATATCTTTAACTATATAATTACATTGTCATGTTAATGTTTAGCATGCGGATGAAAGTGTGTGTTCGTTAAAGAATTCGAGATATGCTGTCTTTCAAGTCATCGTACGCCCTTCCTGTCGATAATAAATTTATTCACACAGCTCGGTTCCCATAAACAAGCGATGCTAAGTTTTGTGGCTTTCTGTTTACAACTGGTAAGGCTTTAAATAACAACTTTTGCGGTTTTCATGGAAAGCAAATTGTGTTACGTCTTCGATTTATTATCCTGTGGGAAAAATAGTCAGCAACACATATAGAGCTAGTAAATTATTTATTGAAATATAAAGTGCACTCACTGGCTTTTACCTTTACTATATTGAATTTTGTTAATAATATTTCACATGTTATAAATATGGTTTGTTAGCGAAATATGAACATCCGTCATGTGAACACATCATACACGCAGTGGTTTCACTCGCAATTATTAATTTATAGGTATTGGGTTGCTTGAAAGATCTTACTTAAACCAGTTAGTTTATTTCTTAAATACGGTTTTAATTTATCATTTCCTGATGAAGATGGTAACAATTTAAAAAAGCTGATATTGACACTCATTCTTCATTTGGGAGGTTCTATAAACATAACCCTTGGGGGTTTGCTAGTCTTTTATCGGGCGCCTCCTTAGTTGGCGGATAGGGGGATGCCTCCCAGATATGGGTGGTACCAAGAAAATCAAATACTCGGGGCGGACCAAAACTAATAATCTTTCATGCAGCATCTGACCCAGAATTGGCGGCTTGCCGACAGCGTCTGTTCCAGATTGGGCGGCTGAACTACAAGCTCACCAACACGTCTAGCCAGCGAGGTGTTTTACGCCTAAATACTCCCTAGGGAAAATGTCAGTTGCTAAAACTAAATTACCCCAGGCGAGTAGGAGAACATTTCCGGAATCTCCCACTGATAATCAATCAGCCTGGGTTCTGAGGGGGGGGGGGGGGGACACACATCTGAGGAAGAGAAAGGTGTACTGCAACACAAACAGGACACTAAACATTGCAAAGCTCAACACACGATCCCTATTGTCACAGGAACGGCTGACCGAACTTGCATGCGAAGTTAGGAATATTAAGTGGGATGGCATAGGCCTCAGTGAAGTCAGAAGGCGCGGTGAACAAATTATCACACTAAAATCAGAACATAACCTATACTATGCGGGCGAAGATGACAAGTCTAGTGTAGGAATGGAATTCCTGATACATAAGCGCCATAACGCAAACATAGTTTCCTTAAAGAAAATTTCCACCAGAGTAACCTGTCTTGTTCTGAAGCTGACCTCGAGATACAACCTCAAGATCATACAGGTATATGCACCTACGACTAGCCATGATGACGAGGAGGTAGATAGTCTCTATGATGATATAACTACGGCTCTCACACACCAACAAGCGCAGTATACAATTATATGTGGAGATTTCAATGCTAAAATGGGAATGAAGCAGGACATCGCTGAAACCCCTTTGGGCAACTTTGGACTACCAGGCAGAAACCAGAGAGGTGAAGTAATTCTGGGCTATCTGCTACAGAATAACCTACTTCAGATGAATAGCTTCTACAAGAAAAAGTTAAATAGAAGATGGTCACAGAAGAAACGAAATAGATTATACTATAACGGACAAAAAACGCAACGTCAAAGATGTGACTGTACTGAATAGGTTCTCCACTGGAAGCGACCAGAGACTCGTACGGGCTAAAGTAGTTATTGATATCGATAAAGCTACAGAATGGTCAAGAAGAAAACAAATAAACCTTGGACGAGACAACAGATATAGAGGAATTCCAGCGCTCTATAGATGATAGATTGGCAAGCTGCGATGCAAAATCAAACAAAGATGTCAACACTCTCAATGAACCAGTGCCATGCTAGAAGGCGAAAATAAATACTACCGAAAAACACAAAAGGAAGAAAAATTGAGCTAAAATACAAGACAAATGATCCAATAAAGAAGAGAACTCAGAAATAAAGGAATAGTTGCTAACAACGAGCAAAAAGAAGCAAATAAAAAGGTGGAGAAAGCCGTAAGACGTAACATTAGAGCATTCAATACAATTCACATCCAACAAACGATCGAAGGTAATAAAAGTATGAAGGTTATGAGAAGGAAACTTGGAATCGGGAAAAAACATATAATCAAACTAAAGACCAAACAAGATATAACAACAACAAATAGAGAAGAAAACCTAGACTTTTGTGCTGTGCACAAGCCAAAACGAAGATATATTAAACTCTAGCACACAACCGGATATAGTGGCAGCCAAAAAAGGAATTGTAAATCAAGGTTCAGAAGAATTACCATGCACAATAGATGAAACAAAGCCCGCGCTAAGTTGAACAAAGAACAACAAAGCTCCCGGAGAAGACAATGTAGTTGCTGATACAATGGAAAACAGTGGCCCGCGTTTCCTAGAAAAGATCACAGTACTATTTAACTTGTGCATGTACATTAGTACAATACGAGACAAATGGCACAATGCTATTGTAATACTACTCCATAAGAAAGGTGATATAGCGGAACTTGAAAATTACAGGCCGATAAGCCTTCTGAGCCACCTCTATAGACTGTTCACAAAAATAATAACACCGAGACTTGAGAAAAAACTGGATTTCTATCAACCTCTAGAGCAGGCGGGCTTCCGTGCTAAATTTGGAACAAATGACCATCTGCAAAGCATAAAAACGGTGATTGAAAAAATCATCGAATACAATGGACCACTAGTCCTTGCTTTCGTAGACTTTTTAAAGGCCTTTGAGCCCTGGTAGAGCTGGATGCGGTCCTCAGTGCATTACAGGAATGTCGGGTTGATTACAGATACTCAAAGCTGATTTACAATATCTACAAAAATGTTACAATAATGGTAAAACTTCATGAAAATACTAAAGGCATTCAAATCGGCAGAGGTGTCAGACATGGAGACACGATATAGCCCAACTCTTTATCACAGTCTTGGAGTATGCTTTTAAAAATTTCAATTGGGAAAACAAGGCCCTAAATATAGATGGTCGAAACTTAACAAATATACGTTTTGCGGATGATATATCTTTGCTCTCAGATAACCTTAAAGACATTAAATATATGTTACAAGAATTACAAAAGGTATGTGCTAACGTAGGTCTAAAAATGAATATCTCAAAAACAAAATATATGACAAATTTAGTTCACAGTGAGCAAATTTTCATTGATGATGAGGAAGTAGCTCTGATGAACAAGTATAATTATCTTGGTCATGAAATTCAAATCTCAAGAGACCACCAAACGTGCGAAATGAAAAGAAGAGTTATACTATATTGGGCAGCCTATCGAAAGCTTGCGGAAGTATTTAAAAGCGACATGCCACAATGTTTGAAGAGGAAGGTGTTTGATCAATGTGTGTTGCCAGTCATGACCTATGGAGCTGAAACCTTAACACTAACCACAGCAAGTGCTAAGAAACTTATGGAAACACAGCGCAAGATGGAAAGGTCCATGCTCGGGGTGTCATTGGGGGATCATATAAGAAACGAAGATTTACGAAGAAGAACCGGCGTCACAGATTTGGATATCCAAATTCACAAACTCAAGTGGAAGTGGGCAGGACAGGTGGCACGAATGACGGACGGGGGATCGACGAAAAGGCTGCTCGAGTAGAAATCGCGCTTGGATAAAAGAAGCAAGGGAAGATCCCCTATACTTTGGACGAAAGATCTAAAGAGATGTGCAGGTAACTGGATGCAAAGAGCTCAAGACAGGAAGGAATGGGCAGAAATGGGGGAGGCTTATGTCCAGCAGTGGACACAGAGAGCTGAATGATGATGATGATGATTAACATAAAATACATGTTGAACAATTGCAACTAAGATTACGAAACTTGAACTTATGACTAAAATTTTACTTTCGTAAACTTTTTTTACAGAAGGGACAACTAACTATCTTGTTATGTAGGTGGTCCATCTCAATAATATGTTCGTTAATCAGGCCGACTAAGGTTACTAAAGCATGACAATTTTTTATGGATATCAAAGTTTTGTCTATATTCATCAGGAAATGTTTCTCAAATAATTAAAAGTGAGGATCTATCGATTTAGGTATTTTAATTAACATTGTAATATCTTATACTTTATTCCTGGATGAAAAGTCTAGCAAGCGGCTTGTCAGCATGAATATTTTATCAATACTAAGAAAGAAAACATAAATGTTAAGTTTTTATACAATTATTAATAGCTCTTGGTGTGGTTTTGTCGCTTCTTCTGGGGTCTCTCCAAATGGATGGTCTGCTAGGGGTCCTCTCGCTGTGGGATGTGAAGGTGCAGACATACGCGGATGCTCTAGTAATATTTATAAGAAGCAACTCTCAAAGAACTATCTCAGAATCTTCAGCAGGTGCTAATCATGGTATATGACTGGTGTGAAAGGAAACAACTATCTGTGAACCGCACAAAACAGTTAAGGAGAGAACGCATTAGGCGGTCGCGGTCCCGTCGCATAGCGAACCGTTCTGAGCTGGGCTGATCGCGGTCTCCCGAGATTCTTTGGACAGGATCGGAGGAGCACGCGATGCGAGCGAGACGAGCCCGAGAATGTCTAGTGCGAATTCATACATTACAAAACATGAAAAAGAACTTCACCGCGCGTGGTCGAGACTAGCATGGTCCGTGATGTGACGGGACCGCGACCGCTTAATGCGTTCTGTTCTTTATAGTACCGTTCACAAGGAAGAAAAATCTGCAAAACCTAAGACCACCTTCACTAACAGGAGAAACTATCCCATTTGCGAATACAGGAAGTATCTGAAAATTTTCCTAAATAAAACACTTACCTGGAATGCGCATCTAGATAAGATTGCCGCAAATCGAAACTGTCACTATGGACCTGCAGACGTATTTTTGGCAAAACATGCATGCATCCTAAACAAATGCACGGGCTATATATTACGGTTATAAGGCCAATGATGACATATGGAGCAGTAGCTTGGTACTCTAAGGATTTACAGAGCCCCGTGAGAATCAAATTATCTACCTTATAAAGACAAGTGCGTCTGACAATTAGTGCCTCCTTCGGGTCTACACCCACGGTAGCGCTTAAATCTTCTAAATCTGCCACCTCTCCAAATAGTACTGAAGAGGGACAACCAGATGGGCTACGTATAAATTGTCACAGGCGGTGATCAACAATCCACAAGCGATCATCATGGTGCACAACTGGCTGAAAAACGTCAATAAGCTGGACAGTGTGTTGGGTCTGCCATCAGATGTTATGCCTACCAAAACTTGCTATTACCATGCCTATGACGTCCTCCTATCAGAGAGATAATAGTTGGTTTACTGACGAATACAGCTGCATGGAATAAAAATGATAAGGTTTATCTCAAATGTTCCCTAGGCAAACATGCAACCATTTTCAAGCTGAAGTTCAAGCCATTGATATGACTGCAATCGATAGAAACTGGAAAGGCATCAAAATTATCTCGGACAGTCAAGCGCCTTTAAAAGCTCTTGAATCTAGCCGTTGTTCATCTAAGGCAGTATGGAACTGCAAGGAGCTACTTACCAAAGGAAGATAAAATAAACTTACACTGACCTGGATACCTGGACATACAGGATATGAAAGCAACGAAAGAGGTGATACTCTTGCGAAGCAGGCGGCTGCAACGGCCTTCATAGGACCAGAATCAGTATTCGGAATAGCTTACAGCACAGCTAAAGAAGCCCTCTCCCAATGGACATAACAGCAATTTGTAGACAAATGGAGAGAGTTACCGGGCCTAACACATTCAAAGATAGCAGTGAATTTGCCACCAGGAGTGACGACTAAACAACTTCTTCAACTTAAATAGCGAGACAAACAGTGCTTGGAAATTTTCAAATTGTACGTGTAGATTTGAAAACTATCCACCCTTAAACCTAATCGACTTCACGAAAAGGATCGAGCCTTTGGCCTAGTGGAAACCACAGGTGTGAGGGCAGTGAATGGCCTCACGTGTAGGGATAGAAATAATTTTCAATTTTAAAGGCACTTCACTAATATTAAATTTTCCAGGCATGACATTTAAATCCGCTATTTATGTACCAAGGGCTGTACGTGGACTATAATGCATGTGATAATGCCCTGAAGGTCGAAGTAGCCCGAGGGCCATCGGCCCGAGGGATAGGTTTTGGCCTGATGGGCATTATAGTCTAGTAATGCCCCTCAGAATATCAGAGAAAACGCAGCAAAAGCTACGGAGAATTTATGCCTGCAAAGTCAAGGGCATCCTAGGATAGGGAGTACGGAATATTTCAGATATGGAAGGATAAAAAGGCTATTGCTAATATTAATGAGACTGTTTTAATTGCATATTTCCAGGGACTGGTAAGTTATGTGTTTCATTTCGATTTGTGTATAAGAATTTAGTTCCTTTTATTCGTTTTAGTCGGAAAAATACACCCCTAACTCATTATGGACCAAGTATTCGATTCTTGGATCTACATTGACCGTCTATGAAAATATCGACATTTCTCAATTCCATCGTTTGGTGTCCTTTCTGAAGGTAAAGTCCAAAGGAGATGTTCCCAAGAAATCCAAAGTTTTACAAGGAGAACAAGTTTTAACGTTTATGAAGAATGTTCCTGACGATATATATCTTTTACATAAAGTAGTACTGGTAATGGGTATTTTTGGTGGGTTAAGACGAGATGAGTTGATTAAAATGACCATTGACGATATTGAAGACAATGGGTCTGTACTTGTAAAAGTGCCAGAATCTAAAACATTAACGTCAAAAAGTTTCATTGTTGTTGATGAGGAAAATATAGGTTCTCTAAATATAATAAGAAAGTACGCAGCATTAAGACCTACAGGAATGAAAAAGCGAAGATCTTTCTTACATGCAGAAATACTCGCTGCACAGTACAGCCGGTTGGTAAGAATACGATAGGAAATGTACCTGCAACCTGCAACTATAGCAAAGTACTTAAAATTAGATAATGCGGAGGCTTACACCGGCCATTGTCTGCGCCGTACGTCGTCTACTCTTCTTGTTGGAGCAGGGGCTACGTTTAAAACTCTAAAAATACATGGTAAGTGGAAAAGTTCGACGGTAGCGAAGGGGTATATAGAGGAAAGCATTTCTTCGAAAAACAAGGTTGCTCAGATGATTGCTAGCTCGGTATCTTCAATCGAAAAGGTAAAAGGGAATTCTTCAATGAAATCCTATCGACATGAGGAAATAAGGGGAGAATGTTCGCTTCCTAATATTTGCGAAGCACAGAACAGCGTCCCTACTAGGAACTCGGACCATTCTGTTGTTGATTCAGCGTTAATTTCAGGATCTTTTCAAAATTGTAATTTTTATTTTGGAAATAAAGTTAAGTTAATATTGTTCTAAAATTATTTATTCAGTTGTTGTTTGTGGTATAAAATGATAAAAAATAAACTTGAACGTGAGAGAATGAAAATTAAATAATTAAATAATTAGCGGGCATTATGAGTGGGTGTTATCGTAATGCTCGCACATAATGCCTTGCGGTTGTTATGGATATTATTACTTATTTAGTTTTTAAGGTATTATAGGTTAATAATAATTAGGTAAAACATAAATATATTTCTGATAGATATATTTATAAAATCTCTTTTATCTATGCGGTGTAGAAGCTCCTTAGCTCAGACTCTTCCTTCGATATATACACCATGGCTAAGTTTTTTAAATAAATCACTATTGCATAAGTATCCTGAATATAGACTGTATGATTTCAATTTTATCATCTGTCTTTATAGATCGAATGGAATTTCTAAAACAAATGGTTTAATGATGCCATCTTCCGTTAACGATTTACAAGACATTAACTTATTTTTAGTATCTGTTTTAAAACCATTATTTTCCTTGTGACGAAATATAAGGTTTCTATAACTGAAAGCTACTATATCTTAGCCAATAATAATAAAACGATATCAAGATACTCAGTTATGTAAATCATACTTATGGATTCAGATGTGCTTGGAGAGGCATCCTCCAATACGTGCTCAACAGCTTGTATAGTTGAAATGTCGCCGTCGCCGTGGGCGTCGTCGTTATGGAATTTGTCCTAGTGCAAAAGCTTTCCAAATAGCAAGCTTTCTGTTGGTTTCGAAATGTGCTTCATTGGTCTGTTCAAAATATATTTAAATGTAAAGTAAAGGCTCTGTGCATGGATGAAATATACTGCAGGGCAACACTTTGTATTCGATACAAAAAACTCTTAATCCAAAATCTATATTTTTCATAAATAGCGTAACAAAGCGTTTTCAGCCTAAGCCATCATCTGTGTTACCTGAAAGAACCCCCCCTTAAACAAGTGAAGTAAATTTTCTTTGAACATTTGCTATCACTTCTTTAGTGGGGGTTCTTTTACTTACTTTTCAGGTAACACTGATGATAGCTTAACGGAAAGCTCTCTCAGTAATAATACTTGTGTTACTATATTTGGGTAGTAGTACTTACGGGTTAAACTCATGCTATGCGAATACTACCAACATGGTGATGAACAGAATGAATTTGATTCAAAACATTCATCAGTCATCGGCCACAAGCCTAAACATTTGGGTACGGCCTTAAGACGACACTCTACCTGCTAGGCTCTTTAATGCAGTCCTTTTTTCCATTACTACATGATTTTAACGATATTTTAATTAAATTAGGATGTAGATACCCAGAAGAATTGAATCACATGAATTAGATTTATGAATTTTTAATAGTTACTTTGTTAGAATAGAATAAAAGAAATTATCAAGCTACCTCCTATTATTTAAATGAGAAAACTTCATATGCACAGGCAGATAATTGCAGTTAAAAATATCTTCCTTTTCCTCAAAATGGTACGCATAGAAACATAGGAGCTTGCTTAAGAAATAAACTACAATACTTTATTCATATTTTAGAAACCGTATTTTTTACTTTACTTTATTATTCAGAACGGCAAATACTATTCTACAGTGAAGTCTTAGATTTTCCCCAAAGAAACTTGAAATTTGCATTTAATTTAAAGAAACATTTTTATATGCAAGTCATATAATGAACTTCGTGGCAGTTATTTTATAAGCCAGAAAAGAATTGTGAAATATAACGAGATATTTCTATTTTGCAGGAGAAAAATCCAGCCACTAACCGTAATAACAGGATCTAAGTTATTGGAAATATAATTTTGCATTAAGCTAAAATAAATATATATTTTGCAGGAAATTCTTTTGCTGATTATTTGAGTGTGACGTTTCAGTTAATTTAATTTACTTTTGCCGAAAAATACACAGGTGAGGAATCCAAAGCATTTTAGACAAAATTGTATTTTATTGAAATTTTTTTATTTTTTTGATTAATTTTTCGGTTTCAGATGGCAGAACTTCTCTTTGGGTAAGGAATAATTCGCTCTTGCGTGTAAAGTGAGACAAGTAGAAAACAGTAGAATTGAGATTTATGGAGTTTAAAATAGTGCCAATTTTTTATTGAATTTTGAAACAAAAATCATAATGAATTAAACTAAAATTTCTGTAGCAAAACTTTTATTTACCTTTGAAGTATAAAAAAATCATCCTTAACAAGAAGAAAAACATGTTCGTTTAAGAAAAAAACAATGATAACTCTAAATATACAAAAACAATTTACACTAAGCATCATCCAAAGATACTTCATCTAAATCTGGCAAATTATACCAAACATTCTTCTCAGTAGGCAGTTTCTCATAAAAACTATGAAACACTTCATCGATGTAAGGCAGTAATTCGATTAAATTCTTTTTTTCTCCTCTGATATACAGTTTAGATATCTGCATTTCGGTAAATCTACAGGAAGAGAAGTTTGACCTCTCCTACAAAATGACATCTTTTCAAAAAGTTCAATTTCGTTATGGCTTTTCTTGTAGAAAAATGTACTGAATGTCTTGTCATAGCGAATCCATCTTACATTCTTCCATACAAATTTATTTACACGATCATCTACTTTTCTAGCTTGTAGACACGGTTTTAGTAACAAAACGAAATCGATAAAACCATCCCTTCTCATCTCCTGTACCTTGAACGGGTGTTTTTTGCCACATGACCGTACCAGTTGAAAACAGTCCCTGGGATGTTCGATAAGGCTCTCATTATGTTTCTTCTTTTTCTCAATAATTGAGTGAATGGTGTCACATTCCATTCTCGTGTGTCCTGGTATTAAGAATTTGTGATCTATTATATGAAAATTTGAATTCTGCATCAAAGTCATAAACATCGCCACTATGTGACCATTTTTGTTCTGGCCACCACACGTATCAGAATAAAGGGTTATATGTTTAATATTTGGTGGTAGAGTCAAAAGCTCTTTATACAAACAAGAACCAATCTGATTTGCACCTCTTACAGATAGTGTTTTCTACCACATACAACATGTAGTTTTGTTGTTGACGCAATCATACATTGTTAACTTGAAGGTCCATAGTTGCCGCTTATAAAACGTCACTGATGTGGTTCAGGCATTGCTGCAAATCAAACGTAAATACAGCTCTGTTCTGGTCCTGCTTTCCCTTTTTCATATCCTGTTCTTTCGCGGAATATGCTTCTTTAGCATCTAGTTGATGTTTGCTCAATTCATTTGTCAATCTTTCTTTTTCTATAAGAGTTTTTCATTTCTTATCATACATTGATTTTTGTCGCATTCTTGGCAGGTATCCCTACTCCATTTTTTCATGGATATATGATATATTCATTGTATGAAAAATAGATTCGTAAACTTTTCTGCTGACAGGATTTGAGGTGAAATCCAAATTTTATATTCCTCATAAATTCTTGTAAGAGTATAAAAAGACAGCAAAAATGTTCGATCTCCTGTTCGCTCGCGACAATAATGGCTCTTATATGCCGGGATTAAGAGGATGTGCTTCTTAACTAGTTCAATTCTGTCGGTTTTAATTTTGTTCTTTGGTGGATGGTGACCCCTCTCATCGTCCAATGTTGTGCCTGTGATGAGAGTCTTTTTTATAACCGTTTCAATCAATTTATTTGATAAATCAAATGTTTTTTTAAAACACCCTTTACACACTTCTATTAAATTTCCATTTAGATTTAAATGGTACTTATAGTTACATTCTCTTGCTTTTGCAGCACCAATCTTCTGAATTTTCTTTTCTTTTTTTAAAATTGAGCCTGAAATAAATGCCACTCTCTTGTTAAAACTTCCTAATTTCCAATAGTCTTTAAATATTTTGTACCGTTGTTCATTATCAATTCTCTTTGTACATTTCTTTCTGCATTTTTCTAAAACTGTACACTTACGGCCTCGTATTAATTTTCCTTTTATAGTTGAGTACTCCTTTCTCTCGTTTCTATTAATGTTTCGTTTTCTCCTTGCTTCTCTTGTATCTCCTTTTACTGTTTTCCTGTATTATAAAAAGTTGCTAACACAGCTCACAAGCACTACGCACCAAGCTACACACAGAATATCCAATAGTGCTTATATTATCCTATATATCACCACAATACTAAGCATTAACAGGATCTAATACGCCCGTGCTCTGACCGCAAACAAAACTAAAGAGAGACAACTCCAGAAAATATTAGTGCATCAGGAGACAACTCGCATTGACCCCGAATGCTCTAAACAATTGCGAAGTGTTAGTCGAGATAACTTAAGATAGCTGCCTTTGCACATTAAAAAAAAACTTGTCTCATATTACACTACACCAAAAAATGCACAAAGTTATACATATTAACTTATCTCCTTCAACACACAAATAGCTTTTTATGCAACGACTTGTTTGTCGTAGTTAACTCAAAACGCACTTTTTCAGACTTGTCTCCTTTTGCACGCGCATGAGCGAATTACTCTTATGCGATCCATCGATCTCTTTTGGTAACTCAAATTCATCAAAATGGAATGTGACACGTTAACTTTAAAAGAAGTAAAGAAAACAGAATTACTATTCCAAACTTTGACTATTTTGAAAGAGACAACTATAGGAACCGTGTTAATAATCGGTCGGTATAAACAATTAATTATTTAATCATTTATCTCGATAAAGGTGGGGGGAGGGGATAATGAACTGTGTGATTGACCACTTTAATTAGCGAACTGTATCACCATTGGTAGGTTGGGGTTTTATTCATAGGGTGTGAATTGAAACATGTATTTTAGGTATCACGTGCTTTAAAAAGTTAATTTGCATTAAATATTATTAATATAAAAAAATGTTTTCTAATTACTTTCAGGCATTCATCCTTTCACACATAAAGCTAAATAGGTATTGTACTTAAGGTAAACTATTATTAAATGTCTAACAAAGCTTCTTGGTTATTTAATTTAACAAGAACTTCTTTCTTTACTGAATTTAATCAACTTTATTTCAACTAACTGCTTTTCGTTCACACTAAATAACTTGTGATTTTACTTCTTCTACGATTCTCTCAACTTAATTTCACCAGGGAGGTAAGACTTCGAACATTTGATTCGAACCTCGAGTACAGAAAGGGATTTGTCTATTGCAAATTTCCAACTGCCATTTTACCATCTTCTATCTTCAACATGAGAGACGCTAGGAGTTGTATTGTCTCGAGAATATGTGTTAAAACGCCCAAAGGGTCAATAGTTTAGTGTTGAAAAAAGGGAACACAGAGTACCGCAGATATTTTCTAAATATCTGTGCAAACAAATGAGTTAAACTACTAAATATTTTCGCGTCAAACAGGCCTACGACAGGGTAGATTTTCTTAGCGCCAAATTCAAGCAGAGCGCGAACTGGATGGTTGCATCACGGGTGAGCGTTTGTAAGGCATTAAAATCTAATTTTCCTTACGGCGCGGACAGGGAGAACAGAGCGGGAAATTGCGCGGACGCGGATGCATTTGAGAGGGTAGAAACATGTCCTTTCTTTATATTGTAAAAAGCAAATTTTGGAGAGGCGACGTGCGACGTTCAAATAGGCGAGGACGTGACAACCCTGAAAAACGAATGGCGCAGCAGTAGAATCGAATCGGTGTTATATAATACGGAGTATATAGATAGATTAGAAATAAGGCGTTATTGTACGATAGCAGAGTCGCCTCATGGCGTTATGTAATTATGATAACTGTACTGGCGAAGGTGTATTGGCGAAATAAAACGTGTTACTAAAAATTAATTCTTTACAGATCAGAAGTCGGGATAACCTACGTATTGTGTTATTTGTTGTGGAGAACGGTGAAATACGCGATTTCGGCGAGTTAAATCGCAGTGGCAACTTCTTCTTTTTTTGTGAGTGGCGATAACACAAAAACTCGTAACAAAAGGCGGGCGTTTGTTGCTATCCTTGACAGTGGATTGACATTTAGCGATTTTTCAGGTATTCACGATAATAATAAACAAGTGTGTGCTAATTAATTAGTGAATATGGTAAAAATTGTGGCGTATTTTAACTGTGTTTATTGGCATTGGTGTTTTTTCAAGTGATTTCCTATCGAGGAAGGCAGAAGTCACGAGTTAGAGCTCGATTACGAGTTGGAATTAAGCGACGGTGACCACGGCGAAGGCGATTCGGCGATGGAAGACGAAACAGTCTCCATGGTACATAAGCTGTTGAAAGGCGGTTTGGCAACTAGTATCCAGCAGATTGTGGCGGCCGAAATGGCAAGGGCGGCGAAGCAAAAGGCGGCCAAAATGGTAAAGGCGACGAAACAAAGGGCGGCCGTTGGTACTGCCGGTACCAAGGGCAACAAGAAAGGCGATAAATCAAGTGAGAGCGTTCCTCAGGCGGTAGTAGAGTATGCTTGTAGCGATAGGGCGGACTCCGCTTGCAGTTTTGTGCTGTATGGGGTCAAGGGCAGGCGGCGACCTTATTGACCCTTTCGATCCTGACAGCCGGGACTGTAACGTAGTCAGGTGGATGAGCAAAATTGATCAGTTGGGCGATATTCATGAATGGTCGAACTATGAGAGAGCGTATTTTATGCAGGCGAAATTGCAAGGCGCAGCAAGGGGCTGGTTTAATCGGCTCGATGAATATGACCTCTCATGAGAAGACTGGAAGGCGGCTCTTAGGAAGGCGTTTCCTAGAGTGCATGACTTTGCTCAGCCGCTCAAGGAGATGATAGCGAGGGTTAAATTGGACGGCGAAACCATGACCCATTATTATCATGATAAAATGGCGTTGATCGAAAAGTGTGGGCTTTCAGGCACAAAGGCGCTTTCGTGTCTGATTGACGGTCTACCTCTCGATCTACAGGCGAATGCGAGGGCATTTGGTTGCTCTTCCCCTGGCGACTTGTATACTAGCTTTCTCTCCTCTTTTGACAGATATCGGCGTCCATCAACCGATATTGTGAAATTGGAGGTGCAAGGAAGTCCAGGGTCATGCGCAGGCGAAGGCGACGAATACTTTGCGGTCTTCTGAGGCGATTCTCAAATTGAGAGAGGCGTTTGGCGAATTTTGGGTACCCAAGGCGTACTATTTCCAACTGCTGGCGCGGGCTGGCGTTTACGAGCAAGGCGTTTGCTGACTTTTTGGCGAGGCGAGGTGTAAAACACCGAGGGCGAAAGGTTAAGTTGAAAGGTGCATGCAAGTGAGAACCTGACAAAGGCGTAATATAAAGGTGATATTCGATAAAAGGCGTAAGGTTGCAACCGCAGGCGAAACCCTTAGGGTAGGCGATTTGGTGTTATGGCGAATGCACAGATCGATAAGATCTGGTTGATTTACTGGCGAGTTAAATTAATGAGGGCATTAATTGTTGCAGGATGGCCGAATGTAACAAGCAAATTTTGGAGAGGCGACGTGTGACGTTCAAATAGGCGAGGACGTGACAACCCTGAAAAACGAATGGCGCAGCAGTAGAATCGAATCGGTTTTATATAATACGGAGTATATAGATAGATTAGAAATAAGGCGTAGAGATAGTTATTGTACGATAGCAGAGTCGACTCATGGCGTTATGTAATTATGATAACTGTACTGGCGAAGGTGTATTGGCGAAATAAAACGTGTTACTTAAAATTAATTGTTTACAATATGACATATTGTTGTTTACACAACATTGACGGAGACAAACATATATTAAATTAATAAAAAAGTCCTAAAAACTATTTCGTCACATCCACACTGTCTGCTCCAGTGGAGGACTTGCGAAAATGTGACGACGTGACCAATAATTCCAGAATCGAATTAGATAGAAATTAATTGTTTTTTGCCTGACATTGTTACCAACACTCCCTATAGATCGACCCGTTAAATCAAAAAATTGGCTACACTTCTTGTCCAGCATACGTGAAGTATCATCCCGTCGGTTTTGGAAACAATCGTCCAATACTGTTAAATTAAGTTAAATAAAGACAACTTTAATATCAGTAATATAATAGGAGTTAGAGAAACGATTCATGCAAAGAAGAAA
>MU189992.1:0-10473 GCA_016904865.1 Pissodes strobi
TAAGGCTGAGACAAATTTGATTCTTTTTTGTTAATAACTTTTTGCTCTATCTATTCAAATAAAGTGGTAGGCGATGTTCAAATGTTTTTCCAAACAAATGTCTATAACTTCCAAACGGCTCAACGGATTTCAACAAACTTAGTGTCGTTGAAAAGAGCTTTTCTTAAGCTATCAGTTGCTCTATGGACAAGCTGATTGCGATTGCTTACGCAAGAGGGCGTTTTCTGACATAACCACAAATAAGAGAGATTTTCTCAAAAATTTTAAATGCAACGATATCACTTTTTTTACAGCTAAAGACAGCCAAATGAGATCTTAACACGTCAGTGAAAACCGCATCTCAATATCTCTTTCCTAATCTAAATTCTAAATAAAAGTAATTTAAAATACGAAAAAAAAATCATATTTCAGGGAATGTTTCGGTATATATGTCGTTTTTAATTCCTAATTATAGTTGTTTTACCACAATATATATTATTTTACTGTTAAAACACTAAAATTATATTAAAGATTTGAATAATAATTAATATCCATTCATTACGTTTGATTTGCATTGCCTAGTTGACAATCATATTAAGATTGCAGCTATTTATAGTGTATGACATATTTTGGTGTTTTTATTCGTAAAGAAGTATGCCTTTTCCACCTGCAGAAGTGTTTGATATATTTCGTACTTATTTTCAATGCAATGAAAATGCATCGGTTGCCGCTAGAGTCTATGCGGTGGAGTATCCTGAAAGGCGTCATCAGACTGTCAAGGTTTTTCTTAAAATCATTAATTGCTTTCGAACAACAGGAAGCATTCATCGTCCTATATATAGAAGGAGAAGAGCACGAACTGAAGAAAATATTATAAATGTCTTGGCATATTTGCATTTTGATCCTAATATAAGTACCAAGGCAATTGCAAGGGAGTTGGGAATAACTCGAACTACTGTTCTAAGTATTCTGAGGGAAAACAAGTAAGTAATTACCGGTAACATTGCAGAAGCGGCATTCATTGGTTTTTAAATAAGTTCGACATTAGATCGATAAAATCTGGTTAGTTTAATAATATTTTATGAAACAGGAGCATAAAGTCACACTTTTTTACAAATAACGGTTGTCAAAAAATTATGTTTTTTCTTGCAGGTTACATCCATATCACATTACGTTACACCAGGAATTAACGAACGACGATTTCGACCGTAGATTAGATTATTGCCACTGGCTATGGAATATGATTCAAGAGGATCCTGAGGTTCTTTTACGAATTTTATGGACAGATGAGGCCACATTTCGTAGCGATGGGAGCGTAAACAGACACGATATGCACTATTGGTTACACACAAATCCCAACTGGATGCAGCAGATTCAAAACCAAGGTCGTTGGTCTGTAAACGTTTGGTGCGGGATTATAGGCGGTAAAATTGTTGGCCCTTGGATATTCGATGAACGACTTAGTGGAGACACCTACTTAAATTTCCTAGAGAATGAACTTCCAGTCCTTTTGGAAAATGTCCCTCTCGAAACTCGTTGTAATACGTGGTTTCAGCATGATGGGTGCCCAGCTCATTACACAGCGAGAGTTCGCGATTTCTTAAATAGGACTTTTCTGAAAAAGTGGATAGGACGAGGAAGTTTATTTTCATGGCCACCAAGGTCTCCGGACCTAACTTGTTTAGACTTTTATTTATGGGGGTGACTAAAAGATCTGGTCTATGTAACCCGACCTACAACAAGGGAAGATATGATTCAACGGATCACAAATGCCGTTCGTAACATTTTACCATTATTTATTTATGTTTCATTACAATTGGATTAATAACATTAATAGAGCTTAAGTATGATATGTACTCGAACTGCTGTTATGCCTGGCTATGTTCATGCATTGCCGGTGGCCAGCAGCGAGATCACCCTTAGGGGGTCGATGTTAGGCCTATCTTAATAAACTATAATGTGATACCGTTCGTGCTATGCTTTATTTTCCATGGGTTTCCCCTTCAAAATAATTACAAGAATATGGATGGCTATACGCCCAAAGTTATGTCGTGAACGCTTCAAATTATATACATAAAGGTAGTTTTCGTAGGGAAAACTTCAATAAAAAACCCTACATCGGCTGCTCAAAGGAGCAGGGAGTCATAAATTTACAGTATTTACATATATACAACATGAATTTGACATAACAATTAAAACTAACTATGTACAAAGTGTGGGGCTTAACCATGTTAAGCTATTCCGGTATGGAAAAATGGTATTAGTTAAGGTAGCGAGCACCGCAGTATCGACTACGGATGTACGGATGCTTCGATGGCTAAGAGTCGTATGCTAGAGATTTTTTGGCTGGAGCGTTCTTATAGTCCGGCCAGGTCACTTAGCAAGCCCCGCCCACACGTAATAACGCCGTGGATTGGCTGCTGTAAACGATATTTGTACGTTGATGCCGGGAGTGTTGTTTCTGTTCTCCTGATATATGGAGCTTTTGTGAAAATGACAGATGGATGTTCTAACAGGGTGATTTTAGGGATGAAATGATTTTGAATTTTAAATTAACTGGTTCCTGATGGGTAGGGACTATGGGGGCATCAGCTGTCTATAATAGAGAGTGATTTCTCTATATATAGTGCCGTGCCTGATGGGATTTTCCGGGTCGTATCGGATGTCTGCGATATTAGCAGTCAGCGGAGACCCCGCTAATTGCTTCTCAAAGAATCTGCACGCGAGGGCATCGATGTACTCCTCGATGTATTCCATCTTTGCCCACACGTGCAGGTCTTCGATGCGGACACGATCCCGGAGGGTGAGTGAGAAAGCAGCTCTCAAATAATTGTTTTGGATCACTTGTAATTTGCGCTTATGCGTCTTAGCAACGGAACACCATACTGGTGCGCCATAGAGGAGGGCTGGCCGGATGATAGCTCGATATAAGATGAGCTTGTTGCCGGGGCTCAAGAAAGCTCTAGCTGTAACAAGGGTGTTAAGTCCCTTTTTATCATAGCGTTCTTTGCTAGGATTGACCTTATATGCTCCGAGAAGTTGAGCTTGTTGTCAAAAATCATGCCTAAGTACTTAACTTTAGGTTTAGGAAGTATTGGGGTGTTGTTGATAATTAGGGGGGTGATGTTAACGTCCTTTAGCTTCCTAGTTATAACAATAAGCTCGGTTTTAGCATGATTTAACGAGATCTTCCATTTATCATAGAAGGGCATGAGAGTTTGCATGTGTTCATGCAAGTTATTCTTAGCCACCTCTGCTTGGGGATGAAGGGAGTAAATCGCTGTATCATCAGCGAATAGTGCTTTATGGGTGTTAGGATTTGACGGGATATCTGCTATATAAAGATTGAACAATAGCGGCGATAATACGGTTCCCTGAGGCACTCCTGCCAACAAGTTCTTGTTGGCCGAAGTTTTGTTGCCAATTTTAGTCGAGAAGACACGCCCGGCAAGGTATGACGCGATGAGAGCGATCATGTGCAGGGGCATACTGTGTACTGCCAGTAGCTTATACAGCAGCCCATCGTGCCATACCCTGTCAAACGCCTTCTCGATGTCAAGTAGCATAAGGGTGGTTGTCTATTTGTTGACAAAGCCACGATAAATATCAGTTGCGATCTTCGCCGCCAGCATGACTGTGCCATGCTGGCCGCGGAAACCGAACTGTTCTTGGGGCAAAATGTTGAGCTTATCAACTTCCCTAGTAACCCTCGGTAAGATTAGCCTTTCAGCCACCTTCCCGAGGGTGTTCAGTAGTGATATAGGCCTGTATGATGCAGGCAGGGTTAGGTCTTTCCCCGGTTTGGGAAAGTGTATCACGCTCGCTATTTTCCAGGATGAAGGGAAGTGTTGTAGCCGAATTACTGCGTTAATTATGTGCATATATTGGACTATGGTTTTCTGGGGCAAATTTTTCAGGACTATATTCGGAATAGAATCCGGGCCGGGAGCTTTATTTCTCGGGAGACGGCTGAGAGCTTTGCGGATGTCCGCCGGAGTTATTCTCAGTTTTTCAAAGACTGACGGAGGGATAGGATACTTGCACTGTTTAAATGTGCTTACAGTGCGCGTTATATGTTCATGATCGGGTAGAGTGTCGGGCGCCGCACTATAGACGCTGGCCAGGTAGTCCGCGAAGGCTGACGCTTTTTCAGCGTCGTCGCCGCATTCGCGGCCTTGGTACCTAATTAAAGGCATTTGCGTCGAGCCTCCGCGGACTCGCCTAGCCAGTTTCCACAGGGAACCGTCGTCTCTACTTATCGTGTTGATATAAGCTAACCATGTTTGATTTTTATGTTCCCGGATTGCAATCCTGATCCCACTTGTGTCCGATTTCTCTGCCATCGCCTTCGAAATCGGTTTCTGTAAGTTATAAGATCAAGGATGTGAACAGGAAGGGATTCGGTTCTAGGGCGCAAGGTAACCCTTGTGCCTAGTGCATCTCGGATGCGCAGGATATTGGAAGTAAGAGTTTCTACCTCGGTTTCGAGTTCCTGGACAGTTGTCAGCTGCTCGGGGATTACAGTCAACTCGTTCAGCTGCGCTCGGAACGCTCTCCAGTCAACATTCCTGTACGAAATGACGGTGTCATTTGACAAGGGGACCCTGCAGTACAGGCAAATCTTGACTGGAAGGTGGTCCGAGTTTAGGGCATGAAGCTCTTGCAGCTGAGAAGTTCTGACTGCACCCCTAGTGATGGCAATGTCGAGGAATGAGGCTCCACGAAGATAATTTGGATTAGGCGTTATGTGGCAGGACATTTCCAGGTTGTTTTCGATTATTCCCTTAAATAATCTACCCCTGCTGTTAGTTACGCCGCCCCAGTCGACGTGCGTGGCATTTAAGTCCCCTATCAGCAGGGATACTCGATTTGGCGGGAGTAATGCCAAGAGATCGGCTTCCAAAAGGCGGAGACCCGGAGGCGCGTAGCCGCCACATACGCGCAGGCCGCTCTCCAGTTCGATACTAACATGTTCGATGGCAGAATTTACGTTATATACTCGCCGGTAGCGGAGCGACCTATGCACGAGACATGCCACGCCTCCTCCGCGTCGATCGGGCCTATCAAATCTCTCTATTTGAAATCCGTTGATTCTTAGACTAAAGTCCGGAGACAAGTTAGTTTCGACGAGAAAAACAACCTGAAAATTGGATGAATGCAAAAAATTACGAAACTCGCCAAGCTTATTTCTAATACCATTGCAATTCCATGATACAATTTGTAACATTTATATGTCAAATCTTGCATATTCAGTGGAGAAAAAGCGAAGAGAGGCCTGTATCATTTCCGCCTTATCGCCCCCGCAAGACTCGATCATATTGCAATAGCATTCTAGTGCTAAGTATAGCTGATCTAGGTTTATCAAGTTATTAATTTTAGTTACTATATTATTTAGATTTGCCATTGTATCGGCTATGTTGAGATGAGAATTATTATTTACATTTTTATTTAGAAGATTTAGAGCACGAGCAGTACCACTAACCTTATTATGTACATTTTGTGTGTCGTTAGACGGTGGTTGCTGTTGTCTTCGGTTGGCTCTAAGTGCAGGGAAGGCTTGTTGGTATTGTTGCTCCTGTCGTTGGCCATTGCTTAGGCCTTGGCCCGCTTGGCCGTCTGCTACCGGGTTGTTAGGGCCTCTCCAGGCCGGTTTGGCTGGGGATGGTGCCGGGCGGAATGTCTGCTTAGGCTTAGAGACAGTGGTATTTGATGTATTGGTCTGAATTAGGTTAATTTTGTATATAAATACCGGGCATGATTCATCGATTGATCGATGAGGACCATTGCAATTTACGCATTTATGGAAGTCCGAATTACATTCCGTGATTTCATGGGCGCCTGCGCATTTAAAGATCCTTTACACAAATAGTGCACTATGTAAAAATCGACCTCTCCTATTGGTCGATCTATCTCGTATTACGATATGTCTACATGATGCAATCGATTTCTATCAAGAGCCCTTGTGGTGTAGAGGTTTAGATCGTTGGGTCTCACCCGGAAAACGCGGGTTCGAACCCCGTTGCTTTTTTTATTTTTTTTTTAAGATTATGTTTCTAAACAGCTTTTTTTCTTGATTTTGGGTATGTCTTGGGTTAGATTGGGTTAGCACCTGGTTAGTGTCCTTTTCTTGAGCCCCCGTAGCGAGCGAAGCGAGCGGAAGGCCATGCGGATCGACCAATGGGAAGGGCCGATTTTTATATAGTGCAATCTTTGTGTAAAGGATCTTATAATGCGGCGCCTGCACATTTGCTGCAGGCAACCCGCCGGTTGCAATAGGTCCTTGCATGGCCGAACTGCTGACACCGTTTGCATTGGAGCAGCGGCTTGTTAGATCGGCGTAATTCCCACGATACACGGACGCACATTATTGTTTTGACTTCATTATTCAGTCTTTTTATACTATAGTTAGTGCCAAGTACAACGAGGTACATGGGGATGCGTGTTTTCCTCATCTCGAATACGTTCTTCGGTGTGATATTGTATTCGTCGCTAAGGGCTACAGTTATGTCATGGGGGGCAATATCACCGTCTAGGCCACGCAAGACGAAGGCTCTGGTCTTCTCCTTCGTCTCAGCATAGGAGTGGTACTCTGTTCTTTCGGCGTCTAGGGTGCGTTTTAATGTGTGCAGGTCGTTATGCGTATTACAGTACACGATAACAGAGTTCTTTGTGTATTTAAGCTGGTATTGTGTAATACGCATTGCCTTCAAGTCTTCCCGGAGTTGTCTGTGATCTGCCGGTCTGCCCTTGATAACTACAGGCGGGGGGGGGGGGTGTGATTTTAGGCTTTGCTGTCCCCTTTGCTTGGGCAGGTGCGCTTTTGCGTCGAGTTCTAGTAGATGCCGAGGTTGAGGCGACGCTAACGGTGTCCTCGTCTTCGGTATTAATGTCCGCTAAGGGCGCATACTGGTTGGTCGTAACTAGGGGTGGTTGCCCCATGTCAAGGGTGACTATTTTGAAATTTTTCTTAAATGGCAATTGTTTAAGCGGCGTCTTAAAGGGCTCTTTGCCATTTTCAGATATCAGGGTAGCAGAAATGGGCACCGGTGGTGGCCCCATAATGCGTGAATTACTAGATTCCCCTGTTGTTATGGGCATTGGATCTGTTCTTGCGTCCATTTTTTGTTCACTCTGTCGGTCACCTTGAGTGACCTTCAACTTTTTAGAGCTCTCGGCTCCGGCAAGGTTTGTAGGGCTTGCTGCCTTTTTTTGCCGGTATCTATCTTAGCCGAGATTCTGTGTTTAATACCCATGGGGTGGGTATCCCTCA
Organism: Pissodes strobi; assembly: GCA_016904865.1. Lineage (NCBI taxonomy): Eukaryota > Metazoa > Arthropoda > Insecta > Coleoptera > Curculionidae > Pissodes > Pissodes strobi. The sequence continues at coordinate 7,250 of MU189992.1, forward strand.
TGTGTTGTCTTATACGGGTGATCATTTTGTATATATCGTTAGCAGACATTTCACTAACCTTTTTAAATTTTTCCGAGTCCATTCGGCACTGAACACAAATTTCGGTGTAGCTCTTACATTTGTTAGAGATCTTTCTGATGGTTGCATCAGAGTATTTGTAGTCAGTGTTGGACTCCATTGAAATGTTGGACAAGGCGTCCTCGTCCTCAGTGCAGTCCATGGCTAAGCCAAAAGCCGGGGTTCCGTCCCCGGAGACTAAAAACTTACAGGTATTAAACCCTTTACGGGCTTTTACTGATTACACTATGTGTAAAAAGCAAGCCTAAAATCAAGATAAATGATCGACCGATCGTGCGAAAATAAAACCGCAGTACCAAGCGCTAGTGATACCAGCTAGTCCTGTATGGTATACGACCAAAACAGGAGTCCCGCATTAGAGCTATTGACTGCGAAGTATGATAACTTACGCACGTTGGACAGTGAAATTTATGAACTTTTATTGCCAAACGCAACCGAACCTGAACTTGAAAGTGAAATGGATATTTGTGACACATATGTGAGAAGATTTACCTTGTTGAGGATTACTGCTATTAAGAGTCGGACAGCAGAGGATGTAAAAAGCAGTACGTAGCAGTTCAAGTACTCAGGTATCAGAAAATCTAGGAAACGCAGGTATGCGAAAATTTAAATTACGAATAGAGTTTAAGCATTACGATGGAAGTGTGAAAGGCTGGCTGGTCTTCTGAGCACAGTTTAAAAAAGTACACGAAGATGATTCTATTGATGATAGTGATAAAATAGAGTATCTTAGGCAAGCAACTGTAACGGGCAGTCGCGCAAGACAGCTGGTAGAAAGCTATCCAGCCATGAGTGAAAATTATCCCAAAATAATTGAAAGCATGCAAAGCAGATTTGGTAGGGAGGATTTGCAGATTGAGGTGTACGTTAGGGGCTTGCTAAAACTTATTTTAGACAACGCAAATTCTCCAAATATGGACATTGCAATGTTGGATGATTGTCTGGGAACTCAGCTACGAGCATTGAAACATCGGGTATAACTTCGGATAAATATGTTGCGATGTTGTTTCCCATGATCGAGTCCTGTTTGCCTGATGAATTATTAAGAGTCTGGTAGCGTTCCTCACAATTCAGCAACCCGGAAAATGAGGCAGGTGAAGACGCTGCTACTACATCACCACTGGAAATTAGGCTCAGGAAATTAATGTTATTTTTGAAACAGGGGGTGGAAAACGAACAGCTTATCGCTTTGGCAGCAGAGGGATTTGGTTTAAATACAAACCCGTCTTCGTTGAAGCCAGGTCCTGGTAAAAGTTCTTCAAGAAATAAGCCATTTTGCAGAGAGTCATCCACGGCATTTCCGACTGCTGCAGGGCTGATGAATGCTGAGGCTTCAAAATGTGTGTTCTGTGAAGGACCTCATGGGAGTGAGGCGTGTTTCAAAGCACAAAAAATGAGCTTTATCCAGAAAAAAGACGCACTATCCAGGAAAAGGGCGTGTTTTCGTTGTCTTAATAGGGGTCATTCGGCAAAAAGTTGTAGGGGACGCTTGAGGTGTATTATATGTGGACAGTCTCACGCAGCCTGGTAAGAAAGGTGATAAAATGCCACAGCACGATCAAAGGGAGATTCCTGAGAATCCGCTCCGAAATCAAGTGTTGACGAATCAAACCAACACTCATGTTTTCTTACAAACTTTGCGAGTTATCTTAAAAGGTCCGTCGTGTTCAAATTCAGTTAGAGCTTTAATTGACACCGGGTCACAACGATCGTACGTTTTGAAAGACACTGCAGAGAAACATGGATTTAGGCCGAAACGTTATGAGCAAATTGTCCACTGCCTGTTCGGTGGGGGTGATATGCTGAACCGCCACCGCTGTTATGACGTCACGATTTGCGCTGACAATTTCTCATTTGTATTTGAAGCATTGGATCAGTCAAAAATAAATATGTGATGACGTACCTCCTGTTTTTCAAGGTGTTTGGATAGATGAAACGCGAGTCTTGGGTATTGAACTATCTGACAATCGACAAGTAGGTCCGATCGAGTTGTTGCTGGGAGCAGATGTTATAGGCAGACTGTATACAGGAGAACGTCGTGAATTACCATGCGGCCTGTTTGCAATGAGAACTCTTGCCGGTTGGACTCTTATGGGGAAAATGCCAACAACAGGTCCTCGCTCTGATGAGCTTTGACCCTTTTAGTAAATAATGCGTCAATTGGTCAGTTATGGGAATTGAAAGCGCTAGGCATAAAAGAACCATTGGATAAGAAAACAAAGGATGATATGGAACTGGCAGCTGAGGAGTTTTTTCTGCAAACCGTCACAGTTTATACAGATGGACGCTATAAAGTGCACCTTCCTTGGTTAGAAGGCCACGCTCCCCTTCCTACCAATTACAAGCTAGCTCAGAGGAGACTGCAAGCTACCCGTAGGAAATTGGAAAATGATCATCTATTACTCCAATATCAGCATATTTTCGAAGAGTGGGAATCAGAGGGCATTATTGAAAAAAATTGTGATGATACACCAGAAGGTCATTACCTGCCTCACAGACCGGTTATTAAGGATGAAAGTGTTACCACAAAAATCCTGCCAGTGTTCTACGCTTCTGCACATGAAAAGGGCACACCATCGCTTAATCATTGCTTGGAAAAGGGGCCCAACCTCATTGAATTGATCCAATCAATGCTGCTGAGATTCAGAGTAAACAAAATCGGCGTTATCTCCGATATTTGAAAGGCATTTTTGCAGATCGGCCTCAACGAACAAGATCGCAATTTTGTCAAATTTCTGTGGATTGATTCTGAAGGACAGGAGATTTCTTTCCGGCATAGAAGGGTTGTATTTGGTTTAAGCAGTAGCCCTTTTTTGTTAGCGACCACTATGAAATATCATTTGAACCAGCGTATAGAGAAATATGTCGCTAATGAGACCGTTTATTCTGGAGAGGCTTTAGAAAAATTGAGACAGAGTTTTTATGTAGATAATTGTGTGACTAGCCTACCAACTGATGATCTGGTGCATTCGTTTATACATGAAGCAACGGTAGTGATGGCCGAAGGACAATTCGAGCTCAGAGGGTGAGAGCGTATGAAAACCTTTCAGGCAATGTCAATGGATGACGCGTGCCCTGTTTTAGGTTTGCACTGGTTCCCGGGTAAAGACGTGCTGACCCTAAATGGGAAATTCCTAGGAACCGTC
>MU189992.1:29230-46786 GCA_016904865.1 Pissodes strobi
CAGACTAATCCAGTTCGCAGTAGACAACAATATAGATGTAATGAACAACATGTTCCAACATCATCGACATCGCCTCTACACGTGGGCATCCCCGAATGGTCAATACAAGAACCAAATTGACTATATTCTGGTTGACAAGCGATGAAGAACTTCATTCAAACACATCAAAAACAAGGCCAATTGCGGAATGTGGATCGGATCATCGGCTGCTTTGGTCCCGCTTCAAGATTAAACTACGCAAGCCGGTGGTCCCAAAGAAAAACAGCACGCCTACTGTTGGGGAAACACCCCAACACGTGTATAACTTTTGTTTATCACCGTATATTGATAACATCCTGTATGTATGTAGTATGAATGAGCCATAATGAATCCACAAATATATTTATTTCACCCCGGGTACAATCGTGCATTTAAAGCAGCATATTTCAGTTCTTCATTACGACCCGTTAGTCTGAACCAGACCTGTACACCGGTACTGTCTGTATATTAGTTTACAATATTGGAACTTTTCACTCGTAAAGGAAATCGTTCTTAACCGTTTTTCAATTTAATATATCCTTATCTCCGTCAGTGTTCAGTAAACAGCAGTGTGTCAAATAAAGAAAGAAAACAGTTTCTACCCTTTCAATCCCAAATGAATTCGGTCTTTGCGCCACCCCCCAATCTTTATTTAGTCTTGGTGTCAGGCGGCCAGCTAGAAGCTAGAAGAAGAAATTAGTTTTATCACTTTTATCAGTGCTTTACAGACACTCAACCGTGATGCGTCGGTCCAGTCACCGCTCCGCATAAAGTTAGCGCCAAAGAACAACTAGCCCTGTCCTAGCACTGTTTGAGGCAAATAACTATTTTTCACGCATTTTGTTAGTTTTTTGCGCATGCTAGATCGGTCCAGTTACCGCTCTCTAGCCTGTAAAAGTGCAGTTTAAACTTTCACTCGATCAGCAGCGAAAGTTCTGTTCCCATTTTCGCGCCAACAGGTCACACCCTTTTTGGCAATTTCTACACTTGTATGCACAAATATTAGAAAATATTTAGTGTACCTCTGTTATCTTTGTCTACGTTGGACAAAAACCTCTTTCTGTGCATTTTTAACGCAATTCTGAGACAATACAGAATACAGAATGGCAGCGTCTCTTGTGAAGAAGAAGTAAAAGTGGCGTCTGCAAATTGGCAGTAGAGAAAACCCATTCCAATCCTAGCTGATGGAATCCAATGTGTGAAATTAAATAATAGTAGAGAAACGAGAAAATCAAGGTATTTGTAGAGTGAAAGGAAGTTGAAAATTTAAAGGCAAAAGTTTCATTTTAAATTAACAAATCAAGACATTTTGGTAGATATTAATAATTAAGAAACCTTTTGTATATTTATTTTCTATCTGAATGAATGAATGAATGCGTGAAATTGGTGTATAAATTGTATATACTATTTACATCTAATGCAAATGCATAATCTTATTATGAAAGGATTTAATAACTAACCTACCTATCATTTTCAAGTCATAACCTCTGCAATAAACCCCTACCACCCTATCTTAATATAACCTACTAATTAATTGCTTGTAGTTAATTATACTGTTAATTGCTTCCCTCACCTTTGTGGTCAAAATAAGTTAAGAAAATTAATTTGTTTGTATGGACCATCTACCCCAGAATCAGTCGCATTCCAAAATGAACTTCGGAGCTGTGGACCCCCAGACCTTGAGGGTGGTAGTGATGAAGCCTGGAGTCGCGTGGGCAAGTGGATAGCCAAAGCTGCCAGCAAGGTCACACAGTCCAATAATACGGTGAAACGTCAGCACTGGATCTCAGCCCAAACTTCTTCTTCTTTCTGTGTCGTCTTATACCGAAGGTTGGCGACCATCGCATGAAGTATAGTTGAGGCTTTCGGTATTTGGAACCATTCACGCAAGTTTTTCATCCAGGATTGTTTCTTTCTGCCCAGTCCTCTTCTTCCTTCTATCTTTACCGCCATGATAAGTTGCAATAGACCATACTTGTTATTACGAAACACATGGCCCAAGTAGGATGCTTTTCTTTTCATATCATTTGCAAGTAATTCCAGATCTTTATCCATTCTTCTCAGTACCTACGTATTGGTCACTCTGTCTGTCAGTGGTATTCTTAGTATGCGTCTATACAGCCACATTTCAAAAGCCTCTAATTTTCTCATTGTTGTTAGTTTTAATGTCCACCCTTCCACGCCATAAAGCGACGTAGAGAGCACGTAACACTTCGTGGCTCTCCATCGGGTAGGAATGCTTTGGTTGCGGTTACTCAAGAGTTTTCTAATTTTTATGAATGTTGATCTTGCTATTTCAATTCTGTTCTTAATCTCTAAATGAGGGTCCCATTCATCTTTTATTGTGTATCCCAAATATTTGTAGCGGTGTGCTCTCTCGATGGATTCGGTTCCTATTTGTAAATCGATATTTTAGATATTCCTCCTACTAATCATCATAAATTTGGTTTTCTTTCTGTTGATCCTGTTGAAGTCCAAATTGGTTGCTTATTGTAGTTACTCTATTGAGCATCATTATGGTACCCCCTGATTGGTACCCCATTAATTTTGATGCCTTTATTGTGTTCTTCCAGTACCTCTACAAAGATATCTTCAGAGCATAAATTGAACAGCAGTGGTGAAAGGATGCAACCCTGTCCAACTCCCTTAGCGTCTTCATGCTTAATATTTGCTGTTTGATTCCAGTAAAGATTTTTTATAATCTGAATGTCCTTGGTATCAATTCTTGAAAGTTGTAATAGTTCTATAAGTTTGTCGTTTTTGACGTTGTCAAACGCTTTCTCATAGTCGATAAAACAGGCATAGACATCTTTTTGTTGGTCAAGACATTTTTGGACCAAGACCTGCATGGCGAAGAGGGGCTCTCTTGTTCCATACCCACATCTGAATCCGAACTGTGTGCTACCTAGACGTTGCTCTAATTTTGTTCTTATTCTAGCATGCATAATTCTCAAGTTAACACTTACTAACCCATAAAAAACTGTAGTTAAACACTACAGAAAAAACTCCAAAAATAATTAACCCACTAACTCACGCATCATAACATCACAACTCACATCTCATAACATTACTTCCCACATGCCATAACATCACAACATATTACTGCAGCCTGCCTGGAGTCAATCAAGAAGATCAACAGAAGGCCATCACGCCAAAGAAGAACGATGCAAAAGTGACGTGGAGTTACTAGCATCATGAGAGACGGTGAATTTTTAGTGGGTATGCCTTTTATAGGAGAGCCCCACACTACCCTCAACCGAGGGTGTGCATAAGGGAGCATTTTTACACCTCAACAAAAAAAAAATAAAATTTCTCAAGAATACCTTTAGTGTGTGACTTATTAAGCTTATAAGGCGATATTCACTGCACTTTTTGGAGTTGGGCTTTTTGGGGAGTGTTATAAACGTAGACTTTAACCAGTCCGATGGAATTTGACCCGTATAGTAAATTTTATTAAAGATCCTAGTATGGTGTTCAGGTTGTTCTCATCGACAACTTTCAAAAATTCGACTTGTACTTCATCGCATCCTTTTGCTTTCCCTTCCTTTGTTTGTTCTAGGGCTCTTATTATCTCGCTTTTCAATATCTTTGGTCCTTTCAAAAATTCGACTTGTACTTCATCGCATCCTATTGCTTTCCCTTCCTTTGTTTGTTCTAGGGCTCTCATTACCTCGCTTTTCAATATCTTTGGTCCTTCCAAAAGAGTGTTTGTTACCTGACGATAGTCGGTGAACAAGTTCGTGATGTAAGTTTGCCATATATCTAACTGTTCTTTCCTGTCTACAATAAGTTTGTTGTTTTCATCTACTAATTTCACAAACTGTCTTTTTTTGTAGGTATATGTAAGCTATTTGACCTTTTTATGCATGTTGAAGCTGTCTCTGTTCTAGTTGCTCTATCTCTTGACATTTTTCACTTAACCATTTCTCTTTAGCCTCCTTTAACTTTTTGGTTACAGTTCTATCTAGCTCTTTATATCGTTAAGCGTTGTTCTTGTTTTCTCTTCTCTTGTCGAGTAACTGCAATATTTCGTCCGTCATCCAGTCGTTTTTTTCCCTTGTTTCAGAGTTTCCAATTTCTTCTTTTACTCTGTTCCGTATAGCATCTCGTAAGCTGATCCAGTCCCTTTCAACATCATTGGTAATGTCTATTGTTGTCAAACCATTATTAATGCTTTCTGCTCAAACACTGACACTTATTGAAAAGGCAATATCCGCCTCTTAGGGGGAGACCCGGGACAACGGGAGAAGCTATTAAAGCAAGCGAACAGTGATATCAGACGCGCTTGCAGAAAAGACATAAACAACCATATCAACAGCCTATGCAGAGAACTGGAAAAGCATGCTAACGAGAACCGCTCCTAAGAACCATACGACAAAGTAAAGTAACTCTCTCGAGAATTTAAAGCTAAGACCTAGATGATCAGGAACAATCACGGATGTCAAGGAAATAACCAAGACGATCCACAATCTGAAAAGGAATACCAGATACAAGACCCCGAGTCAGACATATTTAAAGATGAGGTCAGAAGATTGCATTCGGTCTTTATACCGCTGCTCAAAAAAGGCTCAACATTCGATTGTGAAAATTGCCGCACTATGGCGCTCATATCACACGCCAGCTAAGTCATGTTAACAATGCTGAATGGGAGGCTGAAGATCTTCCTCCTCCCGCAAATACCTGATGAACAAGCGGACTTCATGCCAGGCATAGGAACAGATATTAAACGTGAGACAGCTCATCGGGAAAGACAGATAATGCTAATGTGTTTTGTGGATTATAAGAAAGTGTTCGATAAGGTGAAGTGGTCAAAACTCTGGGTCATCCGTATTGAAATGGGAGCACCGGGACACCTGGTATAACTGATAAAACAAGTATATATCCAAAACACGGCATCAGATATATTTTCCCTTGCTGCTTGCGGCCCCCCCCCCCCCCCGCCTCCTTAACACTTACACAGAGCATATAATGCGAGAGATACTCCTCGAAGATTGAAATGGCAGAGTCACGGTTGGGGGCAGAAGAATTAATAAGCTACGCTATGCCGACGATACCCTAATCATAGCTAAGAGTGAGCACGAACTCGAAGTCATCATGGGGAGACTCAACACCCAAAGCAGAGATTAACAACTCCAAGACTAAAGTGATGATCGTGGATCGCCGTAACAGCAACAAGCCCAACGCCTTCAAAGTTGCCAATTATGATGTCGTAAGTAAATTTGAATACCTTGGTTCCATCGTAACAAACACTGGCGATTGTGAACCTGAAATACAGAAGCGCATACCATTAGCGACGAACTCAACAACAAAACTAACTCGCATCCATCTGGGAGGATACTTGGAGCATTTATTTTTCCCAACGCGACATACGCGGCGGAAACATAGACCCTAAAGATGATGGATCTCCGGAGGATCGACGCCCTAGAAATGTGATGCTATAGGAGGTTACTCCGAAAACCGTGGACAGCAAAACGCGCCAATGTTTCAATCCTGAATCAGCTAGGCGTAAAAATGAGGCTATCAACTTATATAAACCAGCAGTATCTTAAATACTTTGGCCACATAGCAAGACAATTAGAGGCAATGAAGAAAATTATAGTAGAGGGAAAAGTTGATGGCCGAAGACAAGAGGCTGCTCACCGTCGCGATGGGAGGACCAGCTGAAGAAATTGATCGGAGAGAGCTTGCCGGCAGCGGTGCACCACGCCCAAGACAGAGAAGCGTGGCGTGACACCTTAAACAGGATGCATACATGATGTATGTAAGGTTGGACAATAAGAGAGAGATATGGAAAAGGTCTTATAGAATTTGACAAGGAATTCGGATATTTAAAAAAAAATGGTTAACAAAATATGATTTGATTTTATGAATATAATTTTTTTCAGTAAAGTTTCTCCTCACTAGTTCAATTTTGGACCTAAGTTTCCTTGCGTAGTTAATAATAATTGAGTACCCTCGTATCTAGGCTATCGAATAAATCGTTAATCAACGGAACTTTCTTGTTTTGTTAAAAGTACAAAATTTCCATTGTTGCTGCAACTATTTTAAAAATATTTAATTTTGCTATCTAAAATATGGTTTTTCTATTTTTTTTTTGCGTTCCCTATATGCTGCACCTCCAACTTACCATTACTCAAAAACAGGCTCTTTATTTGCATCAACTTATATCGAGATTTTTTCGATAAAACCGTCCATACTTTGGATATTACACTGTAGGATATATATACCTAAGCAAATCAAAATATATTCTATTATTATTTATTTGCACCCTGAATTCATATGAAATATTTTATATATAGAAAATAAAATTTATGGTATTCGGATGGAGTGTTCGCGACACAAACGCGACCAAATATTAGAACGACCGCAAAGTATTACTTTCACCGTTGACCATAACCTTGTCGACGGAGAAAAAACCTAAATAGGCAATTTAAATATCAATCTGCAGATCAAAATATCCTAGTTGTGGAGTAAATTAGCTAATAATAAATGTTCGATTAATTCACGACATTATTTAATATGTTAAACGAAATAAAACGTGTTTGTACCTATGAATCGGGATATGCAATATGCATGATTTTATATCCTGGTAATGACCATAATCAATTCTAAAAAAATCGATCATTTAAACTAAGGGAAAGAAGCCACAAAGGCGGCTCGTGAGGCAATATGTCTTCAAATCACATTTCACCTCACTTACTGGAACAAAATAATATTTGTTTGTATTAAATTAAATGCCAATAATATCTCGGGACAATAACGCAATTAGTTCCGTGTATTTAAACAAATGACCAAACCCTCACCGCTGGAATTCAGACACCGATACTTTGACACACCCTATAAAACAGTGCGTCAATCGTTTCTACTTGTTACACAAAATAAATAATATATACCTTTTCCTTTCAAGCGCTACATATATAGAAGAAAAATATGTCTTACCACCGTAGTGAATAAATAAAAGCATTTTCATCACCATAAACCACCATGTTTTAGATTTTTTAATTACTGTAGCGCTAAATATGAGCTGTTACGTAAAATTTTGTGTATATGACCCATAATGGTTGCAGCTTTTAGTATTTGTAACTTCACCAACAGCTCCTGGAATATGTTACATTTTTTTTTCAATTGTAGTGCTACACATGAATTGTTACATAAGAGTTACGAGTATATCATTGAATGTGTGAAAGATAGCGCTTTCTTGCATAATTGCTGATATGCAAATTTTTGGATTATAAATTTCGATTGTAACATTACAATTATTACAAATGACTTGTTACACCCCATGTACTTCTAACCTCAAAAATAATTCTGCAAAATATTCACTGGATTAAATTTTCAATTACTGTAGCGCTACATATGTGCCGTTACCTAAGGTTTCCATGCGATAAAAATCATGAAAAGTCCGTAGCGTTGCAGAAAAATATTTATTTTTCAATTGTTGCGTTAAACATGAAATGTTACGCACGATTTGAATTAAAGTTTATAAATTAATATGTGTGTAGCACTACAATATGATGGCAAGTTCAGGCAGGTAGTTACATTTTAATTGTAGCGCTTCACGTGAATTGTTACATGCGATTTCAACTATTAAATGTATACAATCACTATTTATAATTTCACAAACAAATCTTGGAAATATTAGTTACAATGAGGAACATGTGTTTTTACAGATATAGCGTTACATGTATTGTTACGCACAATTTAGGTTATAAAGTTTATAAAATCATATGTATGTAGCGCTGCAACACGATGGTAAGACGAGGTAGATAGCTAGATTTTAATTGTGGCGCTTCACGTGAATTGTTACATGTGCTTTCAACTATGAGATGTATAAAAGATGACATATTGACGTATATGTCTATTTACAATTATAGCGTTACATGAATTCTTACGCATAATTTAAATTATAAAGTTTATTAAAGCATATGTATGTAGCCCTACAATATGATAGTAAGTTGAGGCAGATAGTTAGATTTTAATTGTAGCGCTTCACGTGAATTGTTACATACGATTTCAACTATTAGATGTATAAAAGCTGACGTTTCACTATTTATAATTTCACAAACAAATCTAAGAAATATTGGTTGCATTGAGTTATATGTTTATTTACAGTTATAGTGTTACATGTATTGTTACGCACAATATACATTATAAAGTTAATAAAAGTATATGTATGAAGCGCTACAATATGATGTAAGTTGAAGCAGATAGTCAGATATTCTCAGGGGTTGAGTGCCTACTGAGCGCGTCTCCAGGCGGCGGATAGGAGGGGGCCAGGAGTGCCATCAGGCGCACCTGGCCTGCCGGGGAATAACGGCGGCTGAGGGTTATAAATCACCCAACATGCCGCCCGAACACCTGGCCGCGGACCACCTCACGGCACATACCGTAAACCGCCTGGCTCGCAATGACCCTCGACGAGGTAGCGGGCTGGGGGGCACGGGGGCCTTGGCTTAATCGCCTGGGCCAAGTGTATGGGGACCACCATAAAAACCCCCCCAATCCCAAGGTTTCTGTCGGCGCCGAAGGGATGGATGGCTGAGGGTGTATTCAGCCGATAGCCGACAAAACTCGGGGCACCGGGCACACCCCGTTTTATCTCTGCCTTCTGGCCAAGTGGGGGCTCCTTGGCTGGTGACTTTTTATTTCCTCCATACTCGTGGGACCAAAAATGGATTCAGACAAAAACAAACAAAAAGAAAATGGGGGACCCGAAAAGGGTCCCCTATCTAAAGAAAGGCCCACCTGTAAGGCGGGGGAGCAATCGGGCTCCTCAAGGGGACCGACCGCTACCCCTGCTAGCAGCGAAGGGGGCATGGGCTCGGGCTCGGCCACGGCTGGGCCCCCAGCCAGTGTAATGGGGTCCCGCTCTAAAAACAGAAGCGGGGCTCAGAAAAAGAAGGCGAAGAGGAAGAGGCTCCTGGCGGCTGGACTGACAGCGAGCTCGTCCTCGGCGCAGACTCAACCTGGCACGCCGTCAACGGAAGGCTCCGTAGGGGGCACTCCGGAAACGGCGGGCGGGAAGAGGAAAAGGAAGGTCGGCTCAGGGGCCAATCCGAAGGCACCCGGGCAAGACCGGCAGAAGGCGGGTACCAAAAGAGAGGAACCCGCGAAAGAAAGTACGACAGTTAGTGGCTCCACACAAGGGGCCCCGCAGTCATACGCTCAGGCGGCCACAGCGGAGGGACCGAGGATCCTGGTGGGTCTTCGGGGGCAGGAAACAAACCTGTCTCCCGAGGACGTGCTGAGGTTCATCGGGACCCTAAATCGCTGGGTAAGCCTCAGCATTATGAGAGGAGATGTAGCTCCCCCGAGGATCCGCACGATCAGGGTGTGGCGGGGCCATATCCTGATCATTGCGAATGACGAGGAATCCAGGGGGTGGATCCGTAGGGAGCTGGTTAACGTCAGGCCCTGGGGAGTCGCCAACCTGGTTGAGGTGGACCCGCAAGGGTTGAGGCTTAGGAGGGCGGCGGTCTGGATTCCTGGGCTGGGGGCGGACGTCTCTGATGAAGTGATAGTCCGCTGCCTTGAGGCCCAGAATGGTCTGGACTGCCGACTCTGGAGAGTCTGGAAGAGGACGACGGAGGAGAAGGGCTCCAGGATTGTGATGGGGGTGGACGATAGGTCCGCTGACACCATTGCGTCCAGGGGCTCTCTCCTGTTCTGCTTGGCGGTGCAGGTAAAGGTAACTTTGGCTGCACCGGGGTCGAGACTTGAGGAGGGGCCAGCGGCTCCAGACGGGAGCTCTCCGGAGGAGGGCCCCGAGGATGAGCTCGCCATGGACGTGGATGTGGGGGCCTCTGAGGAGGCTGCCGGTCCTTCCATGGTGGGATCACCGCTGGCCGCTCCTCAGTCAGAGGTTAACGTAGAGGTGGGGCCCCCTCCGGGAGGTGCCACAGAGGAGGAGCTCCGTCAGTCTGACTCAGACTGAGGGGCAACCTTCAGTATGAATGAAGGGTGGGCGGGCGTTGACCATGTCCATTTTACAGATAAATCTGCAGCATAGTAGGGCTGCTACGGCCCACCTATGCAGGAAGATAGTAGAGGAGGGTACAGCAGTTGTACTTATCCAGGAACCTTGGATTGTTAAATCCAGGGTAAGGGGGCTGTCCATGGCGGGATCTGTGTTGTATACACCGGATCTGACTATGGGGGACCCCAGAGCAGGTATATTGACAGTGGGACTGGAGGCCTTTTTCCTAAGGGATAAGGCTACTAGGGACCTGGTCCCTATCCTAGTCAAGATTCCTACAAGCGTAGGTGTACAGAGGGTGGTACTAGCATCAGCGTACTTCCCAGCCGAACAACCCTGCCCGCCGGAGGGAATCAGGAATCTGGTTACCTACTGCGAGGAGGTAAATACTCCACTCCTGATTGGATGTGATAGCAACGCGCATCACATAGTGTGGGGCAGTGCTGGATCCAATCGGAGGGGGGAAGAGTTGTTGGAATTCATTGCATCTGTAGGGCTGCAGGTGGCCAACAGAGGGAGTGAGCCCACTTTCTTCACTACGGGACGAAGCTCGGTCATAGACTTGACTCTGTGCACCAGGGATTTGTTCCCGGATATTACGAAATGGGGTGTGTCTGTGGAAGACTCGATGTCGGACCACAGATACATCAATATAGAACTGGGCCCTTCCTCAGCGAGAGCTGAGGAAGTTAGGAACCCCAAAGCAACCAACTGGGACCTCTATAGGGAGGAGCTAAGTTGGCGTCTAAGGGACATGCCGAGGAAGTACCGGGCCTCCGATGAGCTGGATGACGCCGCAAGGTGGATAGGATCATCGATGGCCGGGGCTTTCGCAAGCAGCTGCCCCGTGACTAAGCGGCACAGTAAAGGGAAAACTCCTTGGTGGAATTCCACTCTGGAGAACCTTAGGACACAGCTGAGGAGGCTCTTTAATAGGGCTAGACACAGCGGGGTGGATACTGACTGGGACCTATATAAAGAGGTCCGGGGACAGTACAAAAGAGAGCTGAGAGGATCGCGAAGGAGTGCCTGGAGGGCCTACTGTGGAGGGGTATCCCAAGCCCCGGCCGCTGCTAGGCTCTGCAAGGTGCTGTCAAGAGATCCACTCGTCAAATTGGGCAGTGTCCGTAAGCCAGGTGGAGGCTATACGTCGTCACCGGCGGATACTCTGCACCAGCTACTGACCACACACTTCCCAGGCTCAACAGCCATGGGCCGGGGAGGTGATGGCGGGGCCGGATTCAGCATTAGAGCTGACTATGGCACTGCCAAAAAGATGGTCACGTACAATAGGCTAAGGTGGGCGATCGAGACCTTCGCCCCGTTTAAGGCGGCAGGTGAGGATGGGGTCTTTCCAGCGCTGTTGCAGCGTGACGGAGGACTTCTTAGCACGCCGCTAATGGATCTTTTTAGGGCTTCTATCGCGCACGGGTACGTGCCGGTGCCCTGGAGGCACAGCAGAGTGGTGTTCATTCCCAAAGCGGGAAGGAACGACTATACCGATACGAAATCGTATCGACCTATTTGTCTCACCAGCTTCTTGATGAAGACACTAGAGAGGCTGGTGGACCGATACCTTAGGGAGTGGGTGGCTCTAAGAGCCCCTCTGAGTCCGGAACAGCACGCATATCGAACGGGCAGGTCGGTGGACTCGGCTCTTCACCACCTGGTATCCAGGCTGGAGGAGGGGCTGGGAGGCGGACGGTTATCGGTGTGCGTGTTTGCGGATATTGAAGGAGCCTTCAATAACACAGCCGTGGGCTCGATCTGCCGATCGGTGGAGCGAACGGGAGTGGGTCCGGTCATAACGAGCTGGATCCGCTCCATGCTCACTGGGCGGAGGGTCGAGGCTAGGCTGGAAGATGAGGTGGTTAGGGTCGAGTCATCGCGGGGATGCCCTCAGGGGGGGGTTCTGTCCCCCCTCCTGTGGTGACTAGCGGTGGACGAGATCCTACGTATCCTGAGAGTAGAGCATGGGGTCTATGCACAGGCCTATGCAGACGACGTCGTCATTATGGCACAAGGTACCGAGGTGGGAATATTGCAGAGGCTTCTGGAGGAAGCACTGACAAGGTTCTCACAGTGGTGTAGGGATAACGAACTCAGAGCGAATCCCAGCAAGGTAGAGATGGTCATCTTTACCAGAAAAAGGAAGTTGGAGGTCTCTCCCAATATCGCGTTGGAAGGGACCCCTCTTGTGGCGAAGAAATGCGTCAAGTATCTGGGTGTCTGGTTGGACTCCAAACTGACCTTTCAGGAACACATTCGGCTCAAGACCGCGGCGGCGCTCAGTGCTCTGTGGGCTTGCCGTAGGGCGCTGGGAGGGACCTGGGGACTTGGGCCGAAAACTATGCTATGGATATACAGGACGATGATCGTTCCGATGCTCATGCATGGATCGGTTGTTTGGTGGCCAGGATCCATGAAAATGGCGTCCAGACTAGTGCTGGACAAATTACAGCGACTTGCATGCCTCTGCATCACCGGGGCTATGAGGACGGCACCCACAAGGGCCCTGGAGGTGCTGGTGGGGTTGCCCCCGTTGACGGACCGGGTGAGGCACGAGGCAGCCAGGGCGGCCATGAGATTGGCTGACGTGGAGATGTGGAGGGACAATGGCTCCTGCTGGGGCCATTGTGGTCTATGGCGAGGCCTGTCTGGGGACCTAGCCATCCTGGGTATGCCAGGTGACGCGATGGTTCCTGAGATAGGCTTCCCCGAGGGACTAAACTTCCTCTTCCCTACAAAGGAGGACTGGACGGAGGGAAGGATGGGAACCTGGGATGGGCTAGTCTGGTTCACAGACGGGTCCACAATGGGAACACTGTCCGGAGCAGGTGCGTACTGTGAGGCTCTGGGGCGGGAATTATACGCCTCACTTGGCGAGCACACTACGGTTTTCCAAGCGGAAATTTTTGCGATCATGATGGGGGTCTGGGAGTCGTTAAGGCTCAATGTCGGTGGCAGGAGGATTTTCTTCTGCTCTGACAGCAAGGCCGCACTCATGGCGCTGAAGTCGGTCCGTACGCGCTCTCTGTTGGTAAGGGAGTGTAGAAGCTGGCTGATTGAACTTGCAAAGCGAAAAAAGGTTACGCTGGTCTGGGTACCGGGACACTCGGGTGTACCGGGAAATGAGACAGCCGACGCCTTAGCAAGAGAAGGCTCCGCACGCGGATACTTGGGGCCTGATCCCTGTGTGGGGATCGCCCAGTGTGTCCGCGAAGGAGCTTTGGAGACCTGGATGGATAGTCGGGCGGAGGAGGTATGGCGGACGGCTCCGGGGATGAGACAGACGAGGCTCATGATACATGGGCCCGCGAAGAGTCTCGCCAAGGGGCTGTTGTGTCTACCTAGGAAGGAGTGCAGGGCCCTGGTAGGATTCTACACCGGGCACTGTAGGCTTAGACGGCACCTGACCCTGCTGAGAATTGCAGAGGAGGCGGAGTGTAGATGGTGCATGGAGGACGACGAGACTCCATACCATCTACTTACGGAATGCCCCGCCTTTGCGTGGGCAAGATTCAGAATCTTTGGCGTGACGTCGATCGAGCCAGATTCAGTGCGTCGTGTTAGTCTGAAGGAGATGCGGGCTTTCTTAAGGAGGACCGGCATCCTGGAGGTTCTCTAATGCGGGCTGGGGGCACAACGGGTCCAATTGGTGGCCTAAGTGCAAGGCCCGCTAGGGGCCACCCCTTCCATACTGATACTGATACTGATACTGATAGTCAGATATTAATTGTAGCACTTCACGTGAATGGTTACATGCGATTTCAAATATTCGATGTATAAAAGATGACGTATCACTATTTATAGTTTCACAACCAAATCTTAGAAATATTAGCTGCGTTTAGGTATGTACATGTTTATTTGCAATTATTGCGTTACAAGAATTGCTACGCATAGTTTAAGTTATAAAGTTTATAGAAGCATATGCATGTAGCGCTGCAATATGATGGTAGGTTGAGATTTTAATTGTAGCGTTTCCCGTGAATTGTTACATACGATTTCAACAATTAAATGTATAAAAGATAACGTTTCACTATTTATAATTTCACAAACAAGTCCTAGAGATATTAGTTGGATTGAGGACCATGTTTATTTACAGTTATAGCGTTACATGTATTGTTACGCATAATTTAAATTATAGTTTATAAAAGCGTATGAATGTAGAGCTTCAATATGATGTAAGTTGAGGCAGATAGTTAGATTTTAATTGTAGTGCTTCACATGAATTGTTACATGCGATTTCAACTATTAGATTTATAAAAGATGACATGTCACTCTCTGTAACTTCACAAACAAATCTTAGAAATATTAGCTGAATTGAGGTATATGTTTTTTTTACCATTACGGCGTTACATGAATTGTTACGTACAGTTTATATCATAAAGTTTATAAAAGCATATGTATGTAGCGCTACAATACAGTAAGTCGAGGCAGATAGATAGATTTTAATTGTACCGCTTCACGTGAATTGCTACATGCGATTACAACTAATAGATGTATAAAAGATAACGTTTCACTATTTATAATTTCACAAACAAATCTTGGAAATATTAGTTGCATTGAGATACATGTTTATATACAGTTATAGCGTTACATGTATTGTTACGCAGAATTTAGATTATAACGTTTATAAAAGCATATTATGTATGTAGCGCTACAATACGATAGTAAGTAGAGGCAGATAGTTAGATTTTAGTTATATCATTTCACGTGAATTTTTACATGCAATTTCAACTATTAGATGTATAAAAGATGACGTTTCACTATTTATAATTTCACAAACAAATCTTAGAAATATTAATTGGGTTGAAGTATGTTTTTTTATTTACAATTGTAGCGTTACATGAATTCTTACGCATAGTTTAAATTATAAAGTTTATAAAATCATACCGTATGTAGCGTTACAATATAATGGTAGGTCGAGGCAGATAGTTAAATTTTTATTGTAGTGCTTCACGTGAATTGTTACATACGATTTCAACTATTAGATGTATAAAAGATGACGTTTCACTATTTTTAATTTCACAAACAAATCTCAGAAATATTAGTTGCGTTGAGGTATATGTTTCTTTACAATTATAGCGTTACATGAATTGTTGCGCATTGTTTAAATTATAAAGTTTTTAAAAGGATATGTATGTGGCGCTACAATATGATGGTAAGTCGAGACAGATAGTCAGATATTACGCTTCACGTGAATTGTTACACGTGATCTCAACTATTAGATATATAAAAAATTACGTGTCACTATCTGTAATTTCACAAACAAGTCTTAGAAATATTAGCTGCATTGAGGTATATGCTTATTTACAATTATAGCGTTACATGAATTGTTACGCACAGTTTAAATTATAAATTTTATAAGAGAATATGTTTCGCTACATAACTACAATTTAGTTGTAGCGTTACATATGAGTTACATGTCAGTACAAAAGTTAAGATATTAGTACATGTAACTTCACGAACAAGTCTATAATTGATGTGAAAGATTTGTTAGTTTCAGTAGGTACTTATTTTTCAATTGTAGCATTACATGCATTATTGTTACGAGTGTTCTAAATTAGAAATATGACGTTTCTGGGGATTATCTGATGAAGGGTCATCATTATTATTTTGTAATAATTGTAACATTACATGTGTTGCTGCATTAAAACGTCTGATGCGTTTATTGCAATGAAGCGGTTCGAGTTTAATTTTTTTTTAATTCGAGTTTTGTCTAAAAAATATATTAATTTCAGCTTGTAAAATAGTCGCCAATGGTTCTACTAAATCTAAATATTACAAGCCTTTCTGTAGGCAAACACCCAGTATATCAGTGTGCCTTTAGTAAAACTGGTCAGAGCGCCTAATTAGCATAAACTAAGAATTATCGTAAATCGAGATTTTCACGACTCAGACAAAATAATAATAAAGAGAATTCGTCGCCTACGTTCTGGGATCTCCCGAGTCCAAACGACGAGAAAATTGTTGGAAATATCGCGTCGTTTCGACCGGTCGCAATTAAGGACAAAACTTCGTCAAAATCGTAAACACTTTTCTAACGTAATCGTTACTCATTTTCGTTCTTTGGCGCAATAGAAGGGCAACAAAAGAAACAAAGTGGCCTTGTATCTGGACTGTCGGTCGGCTAGTTGTTCTTCGCTAATGCGATTTTTAGTTATTGACCGGGTTAAGTTCAATTTGTGAAGTGGCGTCGGCGGCGAGTGGTTTCTGGCCTATAATAGCTTTTCTTCTGGTGAGTTTTCATTTTGATAGTTTGGCTTAAATGCTTATATAAGAGAATAGGCAAACTTTAAAGCATTAATTTGTGATAGATTTTAAAATATCTTTAACACTACCATGGGCGTAGATATAGGCGGGTATTGTATCAATTTGATAGCTTTAGGGGATGAATCAAATAAATGTCTCCTGATAATTTTTGATGCAACGAACCGCTTTTGAGAAAATGGTCCAATTTAGATCGGAGGAGTTGCTCAAAACTCCATAGGAACGTTCGCATGTTAATATAAATTATTTTTTTTTCTTAACAACTTTAACCCCGATAAAATCGGATTTTGTATATTTTGTACCAAATTGAGATACGATTAGGGGCGTATCGTTTTTTTTTTGAAAAATGTTGAGACTATCTATATCTACGCCCATGGAGAGTTAAGCATTTTTGATACTTGCAAATTCTAATTCGAATATCTTTGAGTATGTGTAAAGCACATCGGTTCAGAAAATACAAGATTCCGGAAAAATGCGGCGCTATTAGCAATTTTGGAATGAATATTCGGAATCTGCGTAAGATTTGCTCTAGACAAGATATTTTTCCAAATTTTTCGAGATTGTTTGATAATTTTTTGATCGCGAGAATATAAACATAAATATATTAATCAATCGGTGAAAAGCCCATCGGTTCCGAAAATACAAGATTCTGGAAAAATGCGGCGCTATCAACACTTCTGGTATGAATAATTCGAAATCACGCGAAATTTACTGTAGATAAGATAAGTTTCAATATTTTTCAAGATCGTTTAATGTCTTTTCTGACCGAGTGAAAATATATTAATCAAACGTTGAAAAGCACATCGAGTCGGAAAATACAAGATTCTGGAATAATACGGCACTATTAGGACTTCTGATATGAATATTCGGAATCTACGTGAAATTTGCTCTAGATATGATAATTTTCACAATTTTTCGAGATCGTTTAATATATTTTCTGACCGGATGAAAACAGACATAAATATATTAATCAAACTATGAAAAGGACATCGAGTCGGAAAAAACAAGATTCTGGAATAATACGGCACTATTAAGACTTCTGGTATGAATATTCGGAATCTAAGTGAAATTTGCTCTAGATATGATAATTTTCGCAATTTTTCGAGATCGTTTAATATATTTTCTGACCGGGTGAAAACAAACATAAATATATTAATCAAACGATGAAAAGCACATCGGGTCAGATAATACAAGATTCTGGAATAATACGACACTATTAAGACATGTAGTATGAATATTCGGAATCTATATGAAATTTGCCCTAGATATGATAATTTTCGCAATTTTTC
>MU189993.1:0-13264 GCA_016904865.1 Pissodes strobi
TCACAGAAGACTGTAGCAGTGGGGAGATTGTTGTTAAGGGATGAGTAGACATCGTGAAGCAACGAGAACATGACGTCATTTGTACACTTGTTTGGTAAAAATCCGAACTGTTCCGGGGACAGTATGCCATGTCTAAGGAGAAATGGCATGAGGCGATTTTTTAATAACGTTTCAATGATTTTAGAGAGTACAGGCAACATAGCAATTGGACGATAATTGCATAAGACATCCTTTTCACCTCCCTTATGAAGAGGAATAATTATCGCAGTTTTGAGGCATTCGGGAAAAACACCTTTCGTGAAGGACGCATTAATTAAGGAAGCTAGGACATCCATAATTGGAAGTGGGAGGTTCAAGAAAATTTTAATTGACAGATTATCAGTGCTACAAGCTGATTTACTCTTTATGCTGCTCATTACCTGAAGAAGTTCAAGGCTGGTCACAGGGCTTAGGAAAAAACTATCAGCGACTTTTTTAGAAGGAGGAAGAAACGAGAGAGGGTCGAGAGAAGGAGAAATACCAGAGGTAGCATTTTTGCTCACGTTGACAAAATATTCGTTCAAATCATTTGGTTTTGGCATGCTCTGATTCGCGGAATTTGTTTTGCCTCTAAGATCGTTAATAATGGACCAGGCCTCCTTGGATACGTTTTTAGCAGTTGATAAACGATTTTGATAATATAGTTTCTTTGCTGTCTTGATAAGTTTTAGGTAGATCTTCCTATAATTCGAAATGAATTCAAGAACTTGAGTGGAGTTAATGAATTTTTTTATGTATGAGAGGGAACGCATATTTTTTGCAGATATGCGTAAGCCTTTCGTAGTCCATGGTTTGTGGCGTTTAGGTTTAATGGATTTAAGCGGGAAGGCTTTATTGAATGCATTTATAATTTTATTTAAGAAACCACTAAAGTCAGAATCAAGTTCACCTGATTCAAAATTCCAGTTCGTCTTTAGGCAAAGGTTACGAAAGGATGAAAAATTGGAGGCTGAGAAGATTCTACCTAGGTGGCGAGTTTTTTTTGAGGGCCTATAAGAAGTATTGAATTTGGAGATTACTGCCTCATGATCTGAGAGACCCGCGCTAGTTACTGTCGATTGGACATCAGTTGAAGGAAAGTCGGACGCTACATAGTCAATGATAGAAGAGGAATTGTTAGCAATCCGAGTTGGAGAGGTTACATGCATTGAAAGACCAAAAGAGTCAAAAATAGAAATTAATGATTTTTGGGCAGCACAAGCGGTAGCGTAGTCAATATTTAAATCGCCGCACAAAATTTTCTTGCCTTTCACCGGCAGACCATCTAACAGCAGGTTATCAAAGAACAATTGCACATCGGAATTTGGCGCTCTATATATACAAATTATGTGTAAATTAAGGTTCTTATTGTATACCATGGAAAATTCAAAGTAGTTATCCGATTGGAGATGATCAAATTTAGTTACAGGTAAAAAGCCCTCGCTCAAGGAAAGAATCAGTGTTCCCCCATGAGCCGAGTTTTTCCGATTATATCTGGCTATTGTGGAGTACTTTTCAACATAAAGCGGTTCATTCTCACTCAGCCAGTGCTCTGTAATTGCAACTAGTTGGGGGAACCCTGATTCCTCCAAAAACAAAAACAATTCATCAGTCTTATTTCGCAATGAGGCAACATTAATAAGAACCATACTAAGCCTGGCGTCAGGATAAGTGGAATCTAGTCGCTCAGGATACGTCAAGCTGCTTAAAAATTTTTCTTCGGGGAGCCGCTGGAGAAGTATTTTTGGTGACCCTCTCTGGACTTCTGAAGCTGAATCGTCCTCTCGGAAACAACATGGGATCTGTAGGAACAAAGATCATCTTCCACTTCAGTGTGTTTAAACCCATATGCGGCATGAAAGTCGTGGTAGACCTTACGTAAAATGTCATCCTGGATTGGCAGTCGTTCAGATGCTAGGAATAATCTGATGCTTATGTTGGTAAATCCCTCAAAGCATACCGAGGCAGGTTGGTCATACAAATAGGCAAGGTACAACCTAATGGCTCTGAAGATGGCAGGTTCCCTTAGCCTTGCCATAAGGAAACGATTACTAGAGTCGTTAGACTTACTGGCGGCCTGTGTTAATTTAACTGTTGGGGGAGTCAGCGGGTCCAGAGAGAAGGATGGTTTATGGGATGATTCCTTAGACAGTTTAATTTTGACATCGCTCACAAGGGCATTAGTTTTGCAAGCAGCGATAGCTTGTTTGTCAGAAGTTACTGTAGTTACCTTGTGCGCGTTAGCTTCACTGACTGGAGAGGGAAAGTCCCGCAGAGTGCCAGAGGTCGGACTGCTAGTCACTTTCGCCTTGGTGGAGGGAGTTAGATAGAGCTCTGTAGTTTTTTTTAGTTTCGTAGTTTTCTGAGGGATTTCAGATTCCGATGACCATCTAACTTGAGCCCCGGGTGGCCAGATATTGATGCCGAACAAATTCTCAGCGGACTTTCTTGATAGGGTCCCTATTTTAAATGTAGATCCTATGGAGTCATTGCACTGACTGACCAGGTTATAGCATCGAATAAATTCTGATGTTTTCAACTTTTCCTTCACATAGTGCACGATATTATTTGAAGTAAATCCTGCCGGGAGGTGTTCTACGATCACATAGTGCCATCTTTGGGCACTTCTATAAATTGCGGAGTTGGAATCGTCTGGGATTGAGGAAACTTCAGTAGGCAGTTCCATTTGAGTGGAAGATGAAACAAATGCCGTTGACGTAGTTTGGGTGGAGCACGACGTAGAAGTAAAGCGTGTCATCGTAGGTAGATCACTATGTTGTTTTGGGTTAGCAATTTTAGAATCTAAGTCCCTAACCAAGGTGGTAACATTTGCAAGGCTACTTTTTAAGTTGTCAATACCCTTCTTAATATCAGCGGACGAGGAATCTTGCACCTGGATCTTGATGGTTTCCTCTGTATTGTTGAGTAGAATTTGGGAAATAGTAAATAGTTTCACTCAATTTTCTCAGGTTTTTATAAGAGAGTTTTTGTGACAATTTTGTAATTTTCAGTACATAGTCTCCTTTAGTTTATTAATTTTGCCACGAATTTGACATGTTAACAAAACAAGCTTCTACCTACGTCTTTGCACAAAAATTATTCTTGTAGTCTTGAATGATGAATATTAATAGCCCTACAATGAAAAGAAAATAAACCTACAAAGCCTACCAGGGATGATTTGTCTTACGTCTCAACTGGTTAAATTAGTTTCGGTTAGCTTAGGTTATTTTCACAATAATAATAATTATTCCTGATTTCCTATAGCGATTTAATTCAAAAATATACTAACGGTTATCTGAGCTACTCGTTTACAGATTTATGTCAGCATGGCATGATTAATTGCTCTATCTCCCCACTTATAGCGCAATCAGCGATTTAAATTAGCACTTGATCGAGAACTGCACTACAGCTAGAATCAGATATTATTGAAATATTAAATAAATTCTATGACAAAAAGATGAGTGTGCTTGTGGACCAAACAACAGAAGTGAAACTTCATCCGTATAAGGCTTTCAGGCCTGCACAGTGTATTTATAAGTAAATACGTGCGCACCGCAAGCCTATCGACAAGCTTTAAACTAAATTATAGTACGATGGTATTGTGGCTCGGTCCATTATAGGGGCGCTCGCTTCGGAATCGATCCCCGCAAAAGGAACTTTTATTTAATTTAATTTGATTTTTTAGGGAGTTATTATGACAAAACTTTTTATTATTTATGTTTACATGTAACAAAAATTACCCTTAATGAAAATTGTGGATGGACCGGTTTAACATGGCGGATCACTGTTATTATGCAGCTACAGTGCGCCTAAAGATGTTTCAAGAGTATTTCGACTGTAAGCCCCTCGTCTAAAGAAAGTAATTTACATCTGAAGGCATAATAATGAAGTGCACTGGCAATACGCCGGCGTTCGATCCGGTCAGTAATTAGCCGTAGCTGTAATAATAACCCAGCCGGACCGCTCATCGAACGAACAATACTAGAAGGCTGCTCTATAATTTTAATGCAACATCAATATTGGATTAATAAATGCGAGGTGGCTAAAGGTCCGACCGGACGGATCGGAGAAAAATTAATTTTGAATGTAGCATGTCGAACTGAAAACAGCCTTTATACAAATAGTAACAGAGCAAATTCCTTCCTTTACACATGGAATGCATTCCCTTATATTCCAAGCGGTTTTTCTGGCTTATGTACTTTCTCTCATGGGGAGAAAACATTTTTGGTAGGTTTTTAAAATTGATTAAGTCAAATGTGAATCGAATACAAATCAACTATTAGTACAATACCTACCATCAAAATAGTAGGTACAATACCTACCATCAAGTAGTAGGCATAGGACTATGCGGGCGGGACTTACCACTCTAAACCCCGGCTGGTACCGTCCTTAAACCTATTAACAAGCACAAGCGGCACAAACACGGTTGTCTGTAAAACTTCGGCCCTTGTCCTTCCTTAGGGTTTTCATCCATAATTACGAACCACCAAATCATTTACCAAAAAATGAAGGAGCCGGACCCTCCACCGCAGCCGTTTGATCCAAGTTTGATTACTGTCCTGTGTATTTTTCCTAGCTTGAGGTTAGTTGTTTCTTGATCTACCTTTTAGCCACATGTAAGATAGTGGTATTATTGAAAGAATATGTTTACCCATTAATTTCATGTGAGTTGGGAGTCCGAAATAATCCTCAGATATGGTTGTCCTATTTAGCTCTTCACCCCGAAGTACAAGGCCTCCCCTCGTGTTCCGTCTTATAGGGATAGCGAACACTAGGATATGCTCTGACATTTTATCAACCTCCATGCGTAATCGACTTCTTCATCGTATACCAGAATTACTTTATAGATTGATGGCATACCTTTCTACAGTGTCCCGTGTAATATTGTAATTTTAAGGTGTAGTTTGTTTAACATCAATGGTCTGTTATTTTGAAGCAAGTGCGAGTCATTTTTCCTTAGCTAGGGCCTTCGTGCCCTAGGTTGTGATAACAAGTCAGAATTATATGAAGAAAAAAGGTCAGCATCAGCACGTTCTGACTTCCTGATTCGGTTAACCCTGCGGTGTTGTTATAATCTGGTGAGATTTCTGGGAGTTCTATACTATTGTAGATTTGCTTTGCCAGGTCCGTAACTGACTGGTAATATATACGGCTGTTGTGTTAGGTAAGGCCTTTTCAAAATCCCCACCAATGACACAGGTTTCTGCCTAAAATAACGAAACATTATTAGTATCTAAACTGATCGAAAACTCAGCCAATCTTCGGTAATTTCCCATATTGCTAGTTTTAACCCAAGTAACAAAAAAAGCTTTAATATGGTTTTCAAGACGTTGTTACAGCCAAATGAATAAGACTCACTTAAAACCTTCTACTCTAGACAACCTCTTGAAGGCAAGATAAAGGCTCTCTTACAGCCAAAGGGCGCACTCGTATGAGGGTCTCAAGACCAAATCTTAAAGTTTGTTTAAATGCAACTTGCATTGAAATCGATTCTCTTATCATTGCCTTCAAGGCAATCATAAAACTTTTAGCAAGTGTCCTTTAAAACCATAGGATTTATAGTGATCTAAGATTAGGATGAGTTTAAGAAATCTTAGATTTATAACATCTTTAGATAAAATTACCATAACAAGTAAACCAGTTACATCAAACAAATGTCCGTCATGTGATGTCGTCTAGTCGGTGATGCATTCCAACTCCTAAGAATAAACATGGAAATGCAATACCAAAATCCGGTAAATTCGCCGAAATGGGAGACAAAAATTATAACGCAGTCGACTTTTTCGATGAAATATGGAAAGATACTTTCTAAAATTTAAAGCGCCTTAAATTGACTGCTTTTTTAAATAATTAAATTATTATTGACTAATTCTAAACAAGGTTTAATTATTATAAACAAACTTTAAAATATTTGCTTGTAATCTTATATTGTATTACTGTTAAAATCCTCGTATTTTTTAAGGTAGGAACTGCGAAATTTTGATAAAATTATTGAATAATATTACCTCTCTAAAATATTTCCAATATGGAGGTTTATGCTGTTTGGAAAAATATGGCTTCTTATCATTTAAAACCTCAAGGTTTCTTAGAAAGAAGGCATACATCCTATTAGTTTTGTCATAACCTTTTATTTACTGTAATTAATCTGTTTACTCCTAACTGTTCCTTAGGGTAAAGCTTCTTAGTCTTGACCAAGCTTGCTCGGCCTGCTCATAAAATTACTTGGCCTTATCACGGTGTCGCATAAGTCTTCTAGCGCTGCGATCAAGTTTTCCGCGCCCAATTAGATCACCATAACCTCAACTTTTGTCCAGTTTTATGTTGATCTATATTTTCATTTATTATCTTTAAAGATTGCAACTTTTTTTTTTTGAAATTTCCATTTCTTGTAACTTGTAAGTATTTATTAGAAATATTTTCCATTTTTAAGGAAATTATATTGAACACCGCTACTGAATCACGACAGAATGACAAGATGGCCGCTTTAAAAGAGTTCTAGGCGGTAGGAGTTAAAGTAATGGTTTAAGAAAGCAATAGAAATGTCCAACAGGATTTTGTAAAGATTATATGGCTTTAATGAAGCAATATATTTTCCCAGTAATCCTAATACAGTCTTTTAAGTAGCCAATTTAAGACTTGAGCTTTATTGCTATCTTATATAAAACTGCAAGTTTTATAAAGTGCTTTAAGAATATGTTTTAAATCCAACTTAAAGATATAGTCTTAAGACAGATTATTTTAAAACTAAACATACCTTAAACCCTCCAGAAGATCAACAAGGTTTAAGATTAATGACACAAAAGCCTTGTTAAAGCTAACACAAGAGTAACCGGTCTGAAGTCCATGGACACTTAATATTATCGCTGCCAAGGCTGCTTTAAAACTTATTTTTAAGAATAAATGGACTTTAAGAACTGTTAGCATGTTTGAAGGTGTTCATAAAACCCCAGTATTTCTACCGACCATTTTAAAACCATTTTAAAGCTGATATAAATCTAACTAGCATTTAAATTGTTACTTGGGAATTTAAACACAATGGTCTCTTTTAGGGAAGAGTACGACATTAGGTAGAGATTAAGTTCTATTTTCACTCCAGATTGGTGTGAAAGAAAATTTAAGCTATAGCAGTACCTCGATGGCTGGAATAACACGGCTTATAATGTTTATTAAATATCTTTTTTGTCATACGCTTCCAAAAATAGCTATTTTACGGACTCATTTGAGTCCGTAAAATGCTTCTTTTTAGGCCTAGTCCCTAAAAGTCGTCATGGCAACTTTTACGGACTATTCCAAAATTCCTGAATATGTCTAAATGTCAAATTTCGAATGACATGACAAAATTGTCAAATAGTTGCTACGATATCAAATTCTAAGCTAACTTTGTCGTACATTATGATTTCAAAATATATGGTAAATTTGCAAATTTAGGCGTTCTGAAGAATTGCAAAAAGCGTATAAATAAAAATGAAATTTTGGGAGCGTATGACAAAAAATAGTGTTTTCACACGTACCTAAATGAAGTTTTTCAGGACTCATCTGCTATTCCGGACTCGGCTAACGCCTCGTCCGGAAACAGCAATGATTCGTCCTGAAAAACTCCATTTTAGGTACTTGTAACAAAAATAACTATTTCGAATGTATAGGGATTGCACCATGACCACTTGCAAGGAGATGTATGCCTCATAGCTCAAAACATCAAAAAGATAGAACGTCATCATCAGCGGAACGCCATTGTATACTTTAGAGGATTTTTGTAGTGAGTCTTTATATACATTCAAAGACTGCACAAGTACAGTTTTGTTTACAGTTTAGACTTTTTACGACTGTTACCGAACATCTGATAAAACAATAATAGTCAGTAACGATCAAACTTCCTTTTTTTGTAAAATTCGTTGAAACATCTCTATTAGTTCCACTATCATCGTTTTAACAATATCTACCATGTATGGTTGTGAGATAATTTTATTACAAAATATATGATCCGTAATAAAATGAATATTTAACGAAAGGAAAGATTATGATCTAAGTCCAAATGAGTAAATAATATTTTTTTTAGGTATCTGATAGAAAGCCTTTTAATTCGGCAATGAACTACATATTCTGACCCTCCTCAAAAATCCGGAGGATCTCATCGAAAAAAAGCTGGTTTACTTGGAAATTTAGAAGATGCTGCTAAAAGTACCATAGACGCTTGAAAATATTGCTGCGATCTGCAACTTGAGGAAGTAGAGTGCTATATGGTACACACATTAAACTTCGAAGGATATGGGCCGGCAACTGCTTTCGAGACAAACATGTAAGTTAGCGGAATAGCGGAGATACCAGCCACAATCGGTTTTCCACATATATTTGATCGAGCTTGAATGAATAAATTTGAAACGCGTAGGTCACCCGACTGAACCCATTGTGCGCCCACTTACAGACCAATGCATTTCGGTAGCCCGGCCTTCTTAGCAAAGGCACGCAGCATCCTCGGCTGAATCTTTCTTGGTCCTTTGGGTTTAGCACGCAGCTTCCGAAGTGCGCCTCTCTTATTTTAGCCAACGCTGGACAGTCGGACAGTCGACGATTCCTCCAAGCACCATCTGCATTCCGGATCTGTTCAAGCGACATGCTTTCTGAGGAGCCCTGTTAGAAACCTCATTTCCCCCATCTTCAGAACTAGAAAAGCCGTCGGGTCGTCCAAGAGTAGCTCAGCCTGTTTCCGTCCTGAACTAGTTCGACATAGATCCTTGACCCAAATATGCATTGCCTTATTTAGGATGGTAGCAGCCATACTGTAGGACACAGCTCTCGGACCAGATCATCGGTTTTCTCATTCCCCGGAACCCAAACAAGACTAACTCATGTCTGGCCAAGGCTTTCAAGTTGCCCCTATACTCAGACGCCAGTGCAGAATTAATTTTATCGAACTCAAGAGCTCTACTGTTCGAGCAGATATAGATACTCCTCCCTTTGAAGACTCTTAACAGGTTTTCATAACCGCATCTCGGCACGCAGGGCGAAAGAA
Organism: Pissodes strobi; assembly: GCA_016904865.1. Lineage (NCBI taxonomy): Eukaryota > Metazoa > Arthropoda > Insecta > Coleoptera > Curculionidae > Pissodes > Pissodes strobi. The sequence continues at coordinate 9,029 of MU189993.1, forward strand.
CGTTTCTTACTTATTGTTTCTCTATACAAACCCGCTCCAGTATCACTATCCGTTCTAGAGCCGTCCGTGTACCAGACGATCCTTTTATCTGGACGTGGGCTGCGATTCACCCCGCAATCAGGCAACCCTATCAAGTATGTGAAATCTGATGTGGGTACTATGTTGTCCACCCTTATTAAAAGTTCTGGAACGTTCATCAGCCAGCCTTTGATGTGTACCCTCGGGCTATAATTTCCTTTAGGTTCCTTAGTCTGTATGCAGATCTTAAAGCCTAATACTCCAGGTATAGGTAGAGGGGCGGTAGCTTAGTCAGTCCCTCATGAGCCCTGGTAGGTGTCGTCCTCATAGCACCTGTAATATCTACGCAAGCCAATCTCTGAACTCTGTCTAGTTAAGTCCTAGATCTTGCAGGAGATCATGGGGCGAATTACAGCCGTATAAATCCAGTTTTCGTAGCGGTCCATCGTACGATTACCCCGTAGGTGATAAGGGGGCGAACTACAGCCATTCCACGTGCTTCCAAAGGCTCGTTTACAAGCCCATAGAGCATTATTCGCCTTCTTAATTAATGCGGCTAAAAACTTGCCCCTTCCAGGTCCACTTAGAGTCCAGTATGGCCCCGCCATGCTTAGTAGACTCTTCATAGCTCAAAGGCCGACCGAACAAGTTGATTACTGAAAAAATTTCTACTAGCATACGCTTTTTCGTAAAAAGTACTAATTCGGCCTTATTTGAGGTATATTCCCCATCTTTCTACCAAGTGTCCATTGCATGAGTCTCCCTGTATGATCAATGACCCGGTCATCAAGAATGAGGAACATATCATCAACATAGGCGTGAGGGTAAAACCCATCCTTGTCTACTACTTGACTCCAACGAAGAGAGAATAAAATCCCACCCTGGAGGGGCAACCGTCGCCAGTTTCCACCCTAACTGCGCGCCTTGACAGCATAGCCCTTATCTACCTCACCTGTAGAGGAATCTCTCCCATACCGGCTCACAGCTAGAGAGATTATTTTGAAAAACGTGTCGTCAAACGCGTTTTCGATATCTAGAAAACGCACAGCTCGTATTTTCCACAGTCAAGCACTGCTTTCATTCTATCAACTAGATGATGGAGTGTCATTTCCGTGGAATTTTCCGCCTGATAAGCGTATTGTTGGATATGGTTTGGCGCCCCACTAAAACCACCTCCCTTATGTGACGGTCTACTATTATTCTACTCATTGCTTTCAAAATCAAATTAAAGAACAGATACTAACAGGGCGGTATGATTTCGCCTGAGTATAGTCTGCTTTCCCTGATTTGGGAATAAAGACCCTTACTGGTTTCCATACAACTGGTATGTAGCCTAGGGCTTCAGAACCTGAATGATCTAGCTTTTATTGAATGTATGTTAAATATTTTCTCTATCGTTTTAATTAAATGAATGTAAATGTGTTTAGAGAAAACACTTTAACGCTTTGTTGCGACACATTATAATCAAAAAGACGTAAATGTATCATGCTTTACGGAGTGGATGTTGGGCAAATTAATATTTGATTTACAACAGAAAAATTTAATATAACAATTTATAGTTTAGTTAATATCTTGCCATACTTATGCTGGCATATGCCATTTACTTTGCTTATGCTCAAATATTAATCAATAGGATCAAGACTTAGTTTGCATAAACAAATTATTGGCTTTGCAAAAAGTATCTAGGGTTTAGTGCGTTGCTTTGTCCATAGGGTATTTTTAATCGGTTGAACATTAATGATCAATACATTTTTAAATCACCGTGCAGCGGTACGTTAACCACCGAAAAATTCTGCTTTCGTATTCTTTCACTCACTAATAAATACGAGCAGGTCGTGAGGTACGACCGGATTTACATACTGATTATAAAGTATGCGCCTCGGTCACCAGGGCCGGTAAATATAGTATAGGGTTTTAATTGCTTGTCCATAACTGGGGTGGTCCAGTTATTTAGTGAGATACTATCATTAAATTTGAGATTAAATTATTGCTATCAGTGGTACCGACAAATTTTATGTCTGACCTAGATCAGTGGAGTGTGTCGATACGATATCAAAACATGAAATGTGTTTGGCATTTACTTGTTGATTCTCAGCTCGAGAATAAACTTAGCTACAATTTAAACATTAATTTTATAGAACAGAAAAACCAGGTTTAAGGGAAGGGTTATTTTTTGTTCTCACTTATTGTCAAATAACGTTAATTAATTATGTGATTTCAGGACTCATTGCTATACGTGGAAGATATACGCCTCATCGTCAGCGAGTTGACGTCAAGATGAAAAAGAGTTGTCAACAATTGAATGAAAACGCTAAATCTTATAGAGCCAGCAGAAGACAAAAAGATTACTTATCTTGAACATATTTATTTATTAGTTTGTCACATCTAATTTTAAGCTTTATATAGCAATTATAGATAACACCCTATTAGCAGTTTTTAATATTGTTGTTCAAAAGTTGATTAATGACAATAATATAAAATTAGGGACATGTCTGACGCGAGTAGGTACATTCAGCATTTATGGATCCAAAACAATGGCAACTACAATGTCTGAACATAATAGGCACTTTCTATAATTTTGGCAATAAAATTTGATGATTAGTTTCGATCCTATGTAGGTATTATAAGGCCTATACATACCTATGACCAAGCCAACGAAAAAATAAGCTTTATTATGTTGAGGCGCTGTAGTTGGCAAAGTTTTGGATCCATAAGTGAATGAATAGGCTTAGTCGTAATATATTCACTATATAGTGAACAAATTGTTAGATTAGAATTGATCTTATGTAATAGAACAGACTTGTACCAGTATAACTTAATAATTTTCAATTTATAAAAAATAAAACTTGTATTGTCTTACTCTACAATTTCTTCAATGAATCAATATGCAGGTTCCTCTCAATCGTGATCTAATGGAGATAATTTTTTAAATTAATATTCAAGGCGTCAAAATATCTTAAATATGGCAAATCTGTCATAAAAGGCTTATGTTGAGGCACTGTATATAGTTGGCAAAGTTTTGGAACCATAAGTGAATGAATAGACTTACTCGTAATATATTCACTACATATTGAACAAATTTCTAGATTATAAGTGATCTTATGTAATAGAACAGACTTGTATCAGTATAACCTAATAATTTTCAATTTGTATAAATAAAGCTTGTATTGTCTTACTATATAATTTCTTCAATGAATTAATATGCTGGTTCCTCTCAATCATGATCTAATGGAGATAAGTGTTTATAATATTCAATGTGTAAAATAGCGAAATTTCGAATATGAATTGATCTCTTTCTATACGGCTAAGCTAAAGTGGAAAGCATTGCGAGTCCATTGCAGCATGGATGTATAAAAGGTAGGTAGATCTACAACTAGTAACAGTATGTTGCTGAGCAATATCTGCTGTATAACAAACAATTCGATAACATTCCATCAATTAGAATATTTAAATTCGTATATTAATCTTCTGCCATTTTCAGTTACCTTGCCCATCTACCTCCTAATATTAATTCTAAAATTAAAACAATCAAATTTTTCTAAGCAAAAATATAGAAGAACGTAGAAGAGCCTGGATGTTGTAAATTTGAACTGACACTTTCCCGCCAAAAATATATGGAGCAAAATTGTATATCTCGCCTAACTATGTCCTAATAATAATTGTATCATTAAAATAATCAAATTTCTCTATATGCGAATTCATATTATAACAGGACTGAAGAAAAACCGCATAAACGAAAATTTTAACAGGGAGATTTTCCTGTCAAAAATACTTAGTGCAAAACTATAATGCTTGTCCGATATTAGAAGGATCAAAATTCTCTAAGCGATAATTCAAAATATACCAGGACACAGCAGGGCGTGGAGATAAAATTCAACCGTAAAATTTTTCAGCCAAAAACATATGGAGCAAAACGGTTTACCTCGTCTATTTTTTTCCCAATAATAAATGTATCATTAAAATAATGAAATATAATACCTGGAGCAAAACTATATACCTCGCCTATATTATTGTGTTATTAGAAGGATCAAATTTTTCTAAGCGGAATTTCAAAAAATATCAGGATCACAGAAGCACGTGAAGGTAAATTTTCATAAACATATGGAGCAAAATTGTATACCTAGCCTATTTGTTTCCTAATAATAAATGTATCATTAAAATAATGAAATACACCTGGAGCAAAACTATATACCTCGCCTATATTAGTTGTGTCATTAG